>PVIA01003616.1:0-162689 GCA_004024845.1 Tonatia bakeri | reverse complement strand
TGCAAGCTTTTTTTCTTTCTTTGAGCTGGGCACTCCACAGGTGGGTCCTTTTACATTGGGGATGTGTGTGTGTGTGTGTGTGTGTGTGTGTGTGTGTGTGTGTTGCAATGATTTCCTCCTTTCCATCTACTTTGTTCTCTCTTTCTGGAATTCCTACATGTTTGTCAGATATTGGACCTTATGGGTTCTACAACTATCCATTTCTACTTCCTGTCTTCTTGCCTTTTCTATTCTATTCTTTCTTTCTTTCTTTTCTTTTTTTTTTTTTTTTTGGTGTGTTTACTGTACTTTACCTTGCAAACTTTCCATTACAATTTTTAGGTCACCCATCATATTTTTAATTTCCAAGAGCTCTTGACAGTTCTCCACTGTCCCCTCACCACTGCACCTTGCTTTTGGTTTAGCTCTCTGAGAATATTAACGACAGCTTTTCTGAAGTCTTCTGCTCATTCTGTGGCTTCCACATTTCTCTATTCCTGGCAACTGTCTCACTCTCTCTCCCGTTGGTGGCATTCTTCACATGTCTAGTGGTCCTTGGCCATTAATATTGGAGAATGTGACACGAGCAGCTGGGAGCTTCTGGGTTTTTCCGTAAAGCTTTCGACTGGCACCCTCTTGTGCAGGGGCATTTCATTATCAACTCACTGTTTCTCTGGAGATTTTTCAGTTATTGGCATGTGAAGACCTTTTCTTAAAAGCCGTTCTATGAATGGAGAAGATGCTGTTGACTCATTAGCTGCTGGATCTGGGCTTGGGGTTGCTTGTTGTTCTGTCTGTGTCTTTAAGTAAAGATGGGAGACTTTCACCACTTCCCTTGCCCACCTTCACCCCATTGCTACTACGACCAGCAGAAGGGTTTCTGGGCGGTAAAAAAGAACAACTGGCCAGGTGCATGAGGTAGCTAACTGATCATACAACTGGGTTTGCCTGTTCTGTGCTCTGCAGCTGAAAAAATACCCTCGGATACGTCAGTCCACTTTACGTTTCTCAACCACCACACACAGAAAAGCAGAGAAGATGCCGTATTTTTATTACCACTTCACAGATGAAGAAACTGAGGACCAGAATCATTCTGCTCCTTTCTCTTCCTTTTACTATTATTAGTGACTTTTGGTAAGGAAATTTTGGTGACGTGTGAGTTTAGATGATACTACAGCCTTGTGAAGAGGTAACCTTAGTATTATAAAGATTCGTAGAATTACACCGGCTGCCTGGAGGCAAGTCTCTGTGCCCTCCAGTGGTCACTGGCAGGTGTCTGGGGCTTAGCATTTTGAGTATGTGCAGTGTCACAATGTAGCAAAACTGCGTTCCTGGCATCAAGCAATGTAGAGAATTCATTATGCAAAGGGAAAATAAAGTGTTCCAAGTACCAGTTGACGTAAGTACAGTGAGAACTGGAGCAATAATCACAGCTAACTCTACTGAGTGCCGACTTCCTTTGTGCCAGCCTGCACATGTATGGTTTCATTTAATCCTCACTGTTTTCATTTTCATTTTACAGAGAAGGGAACTGAAGGTGAGAGAGAATAAATAACTTACCCATGATCACAGTGGAGCTATTTGAACCCAGTTCCCTCTGTCTCCAGAACCCATGCTTGTAACCACTTGACTCTTTTGCCTATTAAATGAGTCCTATATTTCTCCTTTGATGACAACTCACCTCTCTCTGATAGTAATATAACCGATTTTTCATGGAGTTATAAGAGAACCAAAGTTGAAAGGAGCCTAGAAATCTCCCAGTCCAGCCACTTCCCCAAGGCCAAGCTGGGGCGGGTAGGTGGATGGATGGTTGGTAGATAGAGAGAAAGAGAGAGAGATAGATACATAGATACATAGATACACGGATAGCTAATAGAGATATATAGGCACATATCTACATATATTTTTAAATAGTCACACATAATATTTTTCTACACCATTTGAGGGCAAGTTACATCCTTAATGGTACTTTACCAATTACTTTAGCCTGTCTAAGTAGAGGACTGTTCTCTTACATAACCTCAGTACAGTTATCTTCGGTACATATAATCTCTTAGCATTTACTTTAATGTAATCTGAAGAAACCACCAACCAACGGTGGCTTATTTTCTTCTGCGCACTGAGCGGTAGGCCTTCATGTACGTGTGGTTTATACACAGCAATCTTCAAGTCGAATTGTTTCGTCTCCCTAAAATTGCCTTCTCCTGTGTCAACAGTAGGTAAAGGGTGCACATTGACTTTTCTGTTTTTAACTAAGTATTTCTTTACTCTCTGCTCTCATTAGGGTCTCTAAATACCCCGTCCCACTCCCAGGTCTTAGAAATGAGAGTAAACGTCAGTATAATTGAACTTCCTGGTCTGGTGGGGAAATGTTGCCTTTTTAGGTCTGGAGCCCCTGAGGAGGACAAGCTCTCAGTTAGCTAAGATGCCATTTGCATCCTCTTCGCCCAGCTTCCCCTTGTTGATTGACTTTCCCCGTGAACTCTGTCAGCTGAGGTAAAATACTGATCAGTGACCCATGACTGCTCCTGCCTGATTGTTTTCTGAACTCTAAGGTCACTGTGATACCTGTCATCAGCTGCATCTCACCCTGCTCCCCACACCCTCATTTTTTTCCTAGAGAAAATTCCAGAACATTCCTGAACATTCCGGCTCACAGCTGGAGGCAAGTCTCAGCAGCTGTGTTTCCCAGTTGGAGGCCTCTACTTGCCCAGAGCAGATGTGGTAGAGTGGCAGCAATGGGGGAGACTTGCTGGTGTCTGAACCCCTCCCTGAGGGTGGTGGACTGTCCCTGTGCTCCAGGTCGGGGAGGAGCACGCATTGCAGGGTGCTGCGCTTGGAAGTTGTCGGCAGCAGGAAGGTCACATTCATGTGCCGTGAATCTGAATCACACTGAGAAGTTTGTAGTATTTCCTCTTTGTCCTCCTCTGCCTAAATCTCCCTCATTTTGAGTTGCTTTGTCACTCTATTTTCCTTATTAAAAGCTTTTTTACATAAAAATTTCAAGGGAGTCCTGGTTGGTATGGCTTGGTTAGAACATTGTCCTGTAACCAAAAGGTTGTGGGTTTGATTCCTGGTCAGGGCGAGTACAGGAAGCAACCAATTACGTTGATGTTTCTCTCTGTCATCCTCTTCCTCTTTCTCCAAAAATCAATAAACATATCCTCAGGTGAGGATAAAAAAATTATTCCATTTGGAATACATATTTTTTTTAAAGATTTTATTTATTTATTTTTAGAGAGGGAAGGGAGAGGGAGAGAGAGAGAGAGAAACATCAATGTGCGGTTGCTGGGGGACATGGCCTGCAACCTAGGCATGTGCCCTGACTGGGAATCGAACCTGCGATGCCTGGTTCGCAGCCCGCGCTCAATCCGGAATACATATTTTTAAATTTACTGTAAGCTTTATTTCTTCAGAGTTTTGTAAAAACATAGTGATGAAGTCAAACAGCAGTGCCCTTCTCAGCTCCTCCAGCCCCCAGACCCACTGCCCCAAGCAGCGTGTTTTAGCTTTTCTTCTGGCATCGATCTCCATACATTAGATGTTCATGCTGCATTATCTGGTTTGTGGGTTTTAAACACTGCCTGCTGGCGTCCTGTCGGAGGAATCTGCCCCCGCAGCACCCACCCTCACTTCCTCTCCCCGGCACAGGTATCCATGGAGTGGGGTGAAATCTGTGGTCGGTACTCACAGTGCAGCGGTGATGACACTGTTATTACTCACTCAGAGTACCAGCTATTGTGCTGGAATTACACTTAGTGTCTTACACAACTTTCTGTTTTCCTGAGAGTTAATTGCCTTTAAGAGATTGCTTCGCTTACTACATACCTGTGGCACACCCTTTCCAAAATCCCTGTACATCTAGCAAATGCTTCCCAGTGCCATTTGCCAGATGCTCACAAGTGTCATGTAATCTGTCTATCCGTGCAGCCCTGCCCTGCATAGACCTTCTGAATCCCCCATCTTCTGCTCCAGTCTAGACCTGTCACTCTTTAGGCATCATCTGAGGACTTCCCTTCCCTGCTCCTCTGTGTTCTATATCCCTGTTTTTCTTGGATCCTAGGTCTTCCTCTCTTATACCTTACCCCTTTATTTGGGGGTAGCATGCCCTCCAACATCTCCTGAGAAAGGTGCCTGGGAAGCAATTTTTTGAGGCCACATAGGTCTGAAAATTCCTTTGTCCTACCTCATTCAGAATGATGGTTAGTTGGATATAGAATTTTTGATTGAAAATAATTTCTCCTCTGCATTTTGAAGGTAGCATTTTACTGCTTTCCAGCTTCTGATGTTACTAATGAAAAGTCTAATGCAAATGACCTGTTTCCTCTCTAGAAGTTTGGGGGATCTCCTCTTTATCATTCAGAAGAGCATGCCTTGGATAGTTTCTTCCTCCTTCCCCCTTGCTCCCTTTCTTCTTGGTCCGTTCGTGGAGTTGGCCAATCATCGGGAGTTTTCAATCTGAAGATAGCTTTCTTTGATTCTGGAATGCGTTCATATTTCAGATTATTCGTTTCGTCATTTCTTCTGTTCCTTCTTCTGGGAGCTCCGTGTTAGTTGCCTGTTGGCCAGCCTAGACTGACCTCCGACTTCTTTCCCTTTTCTCTGTGTCCCTGTCTTTTATGAATCCGTTCTACTTGCCGCACTGTTTCCTTGACTGTTTTCCAGTGTCTTCCACTGAATTTTTTATTTCAGTTGACGTATTTCTAATATTTAGAGTTCTTCCCATTCTGATTCTGTTTCAGAGCACCTTGTTTTCTGAATACAGTGTCTTATATCACTAGTGATATTAATTATAGGGCTTGAGTTCTCCCTCTAGGTTTTCTTAATTCTTTCTGAATTGGCTGTTTCCTTTAAGTTCCTTTCTTCCTGATTTCGGTTTCACTTTTTCATTTTGGGAATCTTCCCTCAAATGTCTGGTGACTTTTTATCAACAGGGGGCTTATTCCCCCCACCCCGAAAACACAAGGGCCCTTCTGTTTCTCCTCCTGAGAGGTAGAAACCATGGAGGCTGGGGCTGAGGCTTGGCCCGCTGTTCAAGACGGAGAGTTTCAGTTCATTCTCTGTTTTCATCCAGTGCCGCTCTCTGCCCTGACAGGAGCTGGCCTGGAGCAGTTTCTCCAGTGCCCGACGGTGCTGGAGTGGAGGAGGTGGAAGGTTAGAAGGAACCTCTAGAGGAGGGCCTGGGCCCAGCCTCTCTCCATTCAGCCTTCAGCCGGTGCTTCTGACTTACCCCTTCTTTTCCCCAGGCCACTCCCTCTGGTATGGGCGCCTCCAGCTCTGAGCCTTTTCAGGCCTGTGGGAAACCCTGCAGTAGCTTCCCGTGCCACTCAGAGCCCCCGCTGGCCTCCTCAGGCTAGCGCTCCCCCAACTCCTGGATTCACGGCCTTCTCCCCTGACCCTTGTTTGTGCCTCTCCAACCACACTGGCCTTCCTGCTCTTCCTCGTGCATTCCAGGCTCACCCTTCCTCAGGACCTTCGCACTAGCTTTCCCCTTTGCCCGGATATCTTCCCGCCTCACGATGGGGGCTTTTTCCTCGCCTTCTTTAGTCTTTGCTCAAATATTATCTTCTCAGTGATAAAATTTTTAAAATTCCCATGAGGCTTCCCACTTAGTGTTCCCAACCCCCTACGTGCTCAGGTGTTTTTTCCATAATGCTTTCCCTTCTGCACACCACACACTAAACATTATTAGACTATTTACTATTTATTCTTTGTCTCCCTTGCTATAATGTAATCTCCATGAGTCAGGGACCTTGTTGGTGTGTTTATTTTTGTTTCCTGAGTGCCTGGAGCATGGATGGAGCCAGAATTGGACCAAGGTCCCCTGGCTGCAAGGCCTCCTGCCTTTGTGCTGTGAAGGACCACATCCAACCACACAAAGGTAATCCCCTCAGACACCACTTCTCGTTGATTCTCCCTGCTCCCCCATCTTCACCATCCTCCTCAGTGACTTAAGTATCTCTGTAAACCTATTTACCAAAACTAAAAATTTTCAACTGTACAGAAACAACTTCATGTTGGTTATGTTCACAGCCAGGTGAGCTCGGACGTGTCCCGTCACCTCCCTCCACCTCAAAAAGAGATAGGGATGATATTCTGGCTCACGGGATCTTTGTGAGGATTAAATGAGGATCTTTGTGAGGACAACTACTTACCATTTCAACAGTGCAAACCTTGTGTTATCATAATATAGTATGCTTGAACCTTGAGGCTATTATGTATCCCATTTACCTATCTAGAGTAGTCAAACTCATAGAAACAGACTACTAACTAGTATGGTGGTTACCAGGGGCTGGGGAGAGGAAGCGGGGATCGAGTTTCCGTTGCGCAGGGTGGAAGAGTTCTAGGGGTCTGCTATATAACTAACATTGTGCTGACAGTTAATAACACTGTACTGTATGCTCAAAAATTTAAGAGGGTAGGTCTGATGTTATGTTTTTTGCCACAATATTTCTTAAAAAAAAAAGAATATTTTAGTCACTAACTCCTTTCTTTCCTTGAATTTTCTCAAAGGTAAGGGGACTTGCTCAAAACCTCACAGCTAGTAAATGGTGGAGGTGAGGGACCACGAGAAGCAAGCCTCTTGCCCCTCTGGACTCTTTGCCCTGCCCAAAGGCAGGCACCAGCCCTGTCCATCAAAACCCAGATTATTAAAGGGCCATGCTCTACAGTACTGGAGAGGCATGTCCACACTCCCTTGGAAGAAAATGCCTCACATTTTGGCTCCATAATATTATTGTATGGCCCATGGGTTGGCCAATGAGAAATAAATAATCCAGATGTTGGTGTTATTGATGAGTGGTGGCTCAGGCTTTATAAACAGGGGGTAAACAAAAGAACCATCTTTATTTCAAGCATCATTAGAACTAGCAAAGACCAGAAGTCGTTTTTCAAAATAGTGATCAGCATCAGGAGGCATCTGTCACCACTTGGAAGGGATACTTGGTCTATATAAAAGTAGCAAAACATAACTGTGTCTTCTGTGTCACTTGGGTAGAAGCTCCTGTCCTAATTAATTCTTATCTCCTCCTCCCTTTATAAATATGCTTGACATCCTAGCATTTTTTTGTTTTCTCTCTTCCTAACAAGAAATTCTCTCTGCTCAGGCATTTTAGGTGCTGATTTCTCTCATGTCCTGGAGATGCTTCTAATTAGTTGATGCTTCCTTCCCATAATAGTTCGCCACAGAGAGTGGGTTTGGACTGGAGGAGGGAGCGACTTTGTCACCTTATCAAAGTGCCACTGATCAGGTTCGCATTTTGGGTGCTCGTTCATTTTTATGCCTCTCTGGAAACGGGAACAGCAAGCCTTGCTGGAGCTCGCTGCGTTTGCAGTGTCCCGGAAGAGCTCCTCCGGCACCTTTGGTGAAACGATACCTCGAAGCCTCTGCAGTTGCTCTCACTAAAGAGATGTTCTTCCTCTCTCCTCAGTGGAAGAACACTAGTCTGGGGACAACATGGCAGAAGCATGCTACTGTGTCGCCTTGTCCCCAGATAACCTGGAACCCATCAGGGGCTGCCTGCTGGCTGGGAGCTGGTTCACTGAGTGTCCCAGAGAAAAGATACGCAGAAGACTGTCCCTCTCCCTGCTCCTTCCAGGAGCACAGGGACCTTCCAGGCCAAGGACAGTGTTGTATTCTTGTGGTGGCTCTTTCATTGCTGAAGGGGTCTGTGGACACCAGAGACCCGAGAATTTGCTTGCGCTGCTGCAGAGCTGGAAGGAGAAGCGGGCTGGGGGCCTTCTTCCAGGACTTGTGTCAGTCAGCCGACGCTTCAGAACAAACACCCTAAAACTTGATAGGTCCCCGGGTGGTTCTCTGGTGTGGGCAGCTCGCCTGTGGCTGGATGATCTAGATGGCCTCACTCACCGTCTGTGGTTGGGATGCTGGTCGATCCGGAGTGGCCTGGTCGGGGATGGCTCATCACCGTCTGTGGTAAGCCAGCCTGGGCTCCTGCCCCTGAGGTGTCAGGGTCCCAAAGATCAGCAAGAGAGAGGACAAATGAAGCCAATGTATAAGTACTTTATATATGTCTCTGTGTCACATTTGCTGTTGTCCCACTGGCCAAAGCAAGTCACATGCCCAAGCCCGGAGTCAGTGTGAGAGGGGAACACCCACTGGTGTGGATATGAGGCACAGAGAATAAATTGGGGTGTCATTCCTGCAGCATCCATGTCAGGAGTGGCATGTCAGAGGCGAGTCTTATTCTGTGCCTATATGGGAGTGTGCAGGGTCAGTACAGGGTGGCTCTTGCAAGGAGGACACGAACAGGACAGGTTCTTTGAGGTCGGTGAGTATAGTGGAGTTTGACACACATGGGTTCAAATCCCGTCCCATTTACTAGCAGTGGCACTCCAGCCAAGTAACTTTGCTTCTCCAAGGCCCAGTTTGCTCACCTGTAAACTGGGCCTAAGCAAGCCTCCTTCACAGTGCTCTTCAGAAGACTGAATGCAGGTTGGGCAGAGAGAGTGGGCCCTAGACCGCAGCACTTCAGGCCCCAGGAGGCCAGGCGAAGACACCAGAAGAGCAAAGAAGTCTGGCTTCTTGCAAATGAAAACCTTACTTTGATGTTTGTCCATACTCAAAGCAAACAAATCACCCTTCTTTAGCTCATGACCCAGCAGCGGCCACTTGCTTCCACACACCACCTAGGGCCCAAAGTAGCTTTTGTACCTAGTTGTTAGAGGCAAGGACACCTTGCAGTCTGACCTCACGTCTCTGTGCACTGGACGCTGTTGCCTGTGTCCTCCTTGGCATTCCTTCTCAGCTTCCCTCACTGACCCCTTTCCCTCTTCTTGTCCTTTCCTGACTGATGTTCCCTAAGTCTCATCCTTAACCCAGTTATTGGCCGTGTCATTTCACAGGCTGACCCCTGCTCCGTTCCCGGCTCAGGGACCATCTGCATGCTCATGATTGTCTCCATCTTTCTCTGACCCCAACTTGCTTCCTGCTCAGACTCGATCGGAAATTATCTGCCCCATCTGTTTTAGTCCACTCTGGCTTCCATATAAAATAACATGGACCAGGGGCTTAAATAACAGAAATTTATTTCTCACAATTCTGCAGGCTGGAAGATTGAGTGTCAGCATGTTGTTGGTTCCCAGTGAGGACATCTCCAAATACCATCACATTGGGGGTCAGGGCTTCAACATATGAATTCCGAAGGGACACACGTCAGTCCGCAGTGCCTCCTGCCATCCTGCTGTGTTTCCATCCAACTTCCCCTCTGCCCAGTAACCCCAGCCAGAAAGCTCTACGTTTCCCACAGTGGCTCAGTGCTGACTGTCTTGGGTCCTTCGTTCACTCTATCCCGGTAGCCACTGCCCCCAGGTCAGGTGTCACCACCCTCCCCACAGACCCCTGGAACAGCCTTCTTACCCGCAGGCTTGTCCCAGCAGGTCAGCATTGCCTCCAGAACAAACGCCCATCCCTGTTCTTCACATTGTCCTCACACACACATGCACACAGTAAAACCCTGCCTCCCACCTCTCCATGGCCATGTCTCTTGCCCTTCCTTCTGGCATCCTCGTTCTCTCTATGCTCAGCTGCCTACAGTACCCTGAACAAGCCATCTCACTGCCTTGTCTGCTCCCCCACCCTAGACCGCCCAGAAACTCCGCTCGTCAGGACCCAGCTCTGGGGCCTTCCCTGCTCTCTCCTGAGTGTGCACCCCGACTCCTCGGTCCTCTGTGCCGCGTATTGTATTGTTTCCCTGTGGTCTGTGAGCTCCTTGGGGGCAGGAATCACCTCATTCATTCCTCTCTACTCCAGTGCCTCGCATATGATCAATGACAGTAAATAAATGTTGAATAAATGAATGGGTAAGTGAGTGCGTGAGGCTAGTGGGTGAGCCCATGGCCGCCTCTTTCCTGCACTGACTGGCCTCAGGTACGCAGCTGGCCCAGGTGCCGTCAGCTGCCAGCCTACACAGAGGCCAGAGGACTTCCCAAACCTGGGAGGCTAGTGTTCCCTTTCCAGCACCAGGGCCTGCCACGTCTACTCTCCCGCCTACGTAAACCACCCTGAGCAAGCCGGCCCCTTGCCGCCTCAGCTGAGCTCACGGCTCCTTCCTCCGGTTCCTTCGGCCCTGCCTGCCTGTTCTGCTGCTCGGTTCCCACATCACTTTATGCTCTCCTATTCTCTAACTGTCTGGCGCAGTTCAGCCCTTTCTTGCGTCAGGACATCCTACTGTCTGGCTTGTTCATTGTTTGAAATGTGTGTGTTGTCCTAGCTGCTCCCTCATTGTGAACTGGGACTTGAGTTGATGCTTCGTTCGTACTTTCTCAGCCCTTGGACATTTGGTAAATGCTGCTCCACAGGTCTTTATTCCTAATAACCTTGGAGTTCCTGTCACTTCCAACCCATTGCATTTTCTCTGAGCTGCATTTTCCTTGGGAAAAGACAGATGGCCTAGGAGTTAACAGTCAGCAGACCTGGCCTCACTTTTTGGCTCCAAAGTTTTCAAGCTGTGAAGTTGGGAGCAAATAGCTTACCCTCTTCGGGCTTCTACTTTCATATCTATAAAATGGAGATACTATCACCCCTACAGGGCTCTTGTGAGGATTAAATGAATCATTCAGCATACAGCATTTATCATGGTGCCTAGCAGGGAGTGAATTCTTAACAAGTGTTGGCTGCTATGACTGATGCTGTTTTCAGTAATATTACTTCATTAATAATCTTTCCCCTTAAGGATGTAGCATAGATCAGCCCCTGGGCACCTAACACATGGAATAAGTGTTGGTAGAAATGTCAGATTGGCCAGCAAGTGGTTTTGTGGGGCTGCCTCTGAAATCCTACCCCTGTTTGTTAGTGAGAAAGAGAGGCTGGTTTCCTCTGGGATGGGAGGGGAGAGTGGGGGCATTTCCATTCATCTCCCAAGAGAGCTCTTCTCTTCTCTGTGAACCTAAATACTTTGATTCTTATCTTGGTACAGGGTGGGTTGTGGCTGCTCTTCCTCTTCCTGTTCCTGAAGTCCTGTGCATCAGAGATTTGCAGGGCACTGATACCTTAACATGAGTGACACCCATCCTTCACCTTGTAAGGCCCCCTTAAGGTTAAACTGGTGGCCACTTAGCTGGGTCCTAGTGGACAGTATCATAGTCCCATCTCTGTTGGCTGGAGAGGCAAATTGCACGTATGAGAAATCCCTGTGTTTTCCCTTCCCCATCCCAGTTTACAACTGGGAGAAAGTGTATAAAGTAATAGACATTTTTATGGAAAGGGATATTTGGGGGTCTAGCCCAGCACAGGTTGAACAGCTACATCAAAATCACCTGGGAAGCTTTGTTCCAGAATTTTTGAGGACTCACTCCCAGAATGTCCAATTCAATCAGTCTGACTTGGACCCAGGAATCTGTCCCTTAAAAGCTCATGGGAGATTTGGACCCTCAGTAAGGGTATAGAAAACTGCAGACTTGGTCCCATTGCCTCATTTTGCCAGTGAGGGCAGGGGTGCTCTGAGGACCCAGAAGGATCGCATGTCTGGACAAGTTCCTGACAGAGGCCAGAAGCTTCACAATTAATGCTAAAGCTCTGTCTTCTCACAACAGCCAGGGCTGGAGCTATCCCCTCTACAACCCCCACCCGTGGATGGGATCTGTGTCTCAGCGGGGGTGGGGGGGGTGGGCAGGGCGTGCCATGAGGCACTGGCTCAAGGGGCCAGCAGTCCGCGATTTCAGGGAAGCTAAGGAGGAGCCAGAAAAGAGAAAAAGGGAGCTCTCAGGCCATTCCTTAAAAAGCCCTGCGGTGTAGATGCAGGTGCGCCCTGTGCCCCCCACAGCCTCTCCGGCGGCCCATGCGCCTCTGCAGCCTGCCGTTGCTGGCAGGCGGAGAGTACGATGTGTGACCTGCACTGAGGTTCTGTCAAGGGTCCAAGTTGAAGTTGACTGGATGGTGACCCAAAGGGGCAGATTTGACATAGAGGGAGAAAATAGCATTGTGAGAAGGTCTAAGTTTACCAAGACGGACAGCCCCAGGGCCTGAGGACACTGAGGACACTGAGGACGTTCGTCTTCTGATCTGAGCCTACGGCCCTTCTTGACAGATGAGGCTGACCAAAGACACCTGGCCCTGCCCCCAGCAGTTTACACTTGGAAGCTTCAAATCGCAGTTGCAAACTCCATGGAGATGGGCTGTACATCTGGATCAAAACAGCATTTTAACTAGAAAAACAAAAATACGTGAACTCTGGGCAGCCTTGGATGGGAAAAGCTATGCCGGGTACTGGAGGGAGCCCCTTGCTGCTAGGAATCAAGGGCCTAGAGCCACAGTCCCTTGGGGGAACATCTTCCCAAAACTGCTAGTCCTGAGGCTGAGGCTGCGCATGGCATTTTGCTAAGGAGGTTAGGGGAAGAGGGTGGGAGTGGGGCAAGACTGCAGGGACCTAAAGTAAAGGCCAAGCGCTTGGGCTGCTGCTGGTAGTATTCCAAGAAGGTGGAACCTTTTTTTCTGATGAGAGGCAGTTTGATGGCACTCTGAAAAGGCTTCCCCAGGCAGGCAGACCTTAAGTAAATAAAGCACAAAAATAAATTCTTCAAACCGTGTCCTTCCAGAGCATAGTAGGATTCACTGAGAAATTGGATTGAATCCATTCTGGCTCACCTGACTGCTGAGTGGAGGAATTCAAAGGAAAAGGATGCATTTCCCCAGCGATCTGCTGAACAGGGCTGGCTTCAGGGCTTATGGCTCTTAGTGGGTTACCTTTTGAAAGGCAGCTGGGATATCTGAACAGCGGACTGGGGACTGGGGACTGGGGCTGAAGCTCAAGTAGGCCACCACTGCACCTGAACCCTGCTCCCAGGATGAAGAGATTTACTGTAGAACCTCAGCCCTCTCTGCACTTGTCGATTGGTTTCCTGCAGGTATGAAGGCCACGGGGCAGCCCTCAGGGGGACAGAGCTGTTTTTCCAGTGGTGATGAGGATTGGCCCAGAAGCATCCAGACTCCATTTTGCTTGGGTATCAAGACTGCAGTTTGCCAGGTGGCCAGCCCAGTGCTGGGCTTTAGGGAATGACTACAGAGCACAAAGGAGGTTTTCTCCTGAGCCAAGCCATAAGGACTAAAATACCAGAATACCACTAACATATTTTAGGTAGATTTTCAGAAACCAGGCTTTAAATGGCCCCAAACCATCCGAAGGTCTAAGTATAGTGCTTTGGACCGTGTTCCACAGAGTTGGGCTCCAGACTTTATTACGGATGAGGACCAGTGGTGTGCTGGTCTACTGGCTCTTTGCACAAACTTAAAAGCCCTAATTTGTAGCATTTGCTGATTTCCAAGATATAAATACTCCCACCACGGTGAGTTTCACATGACCAACATGGAGCTGCTAAATGCGGAGCTGGGAAGAAAGGCACACAGTTGGCTCTGATGACTGAGTAGTTCCCATCGGCTCCAGCTCACCGCTGAACTGTGTTCCCAGCCCACAGATCCAGAGAGTTTATAAGTGGAGGTGCCTAGGAGGGGCACACCAGACCACATGCCGGGGGTACCGCGGAGACACCCCTACTTGTACAGAACATTCCCCCTTGGTTAACAGAATCTTTTAACCAGCAAGAGGTCTCATTATCTCCAGACTAACACAGGGATGTACCAGTGGGTGTCGAGTGACCAGGTATCTCCATGTTAATAGTTTCCTTGATCGGACAATTTTAGGAGTTGTCACATCCCTTGGGGAGCTTGTTAAAAATGTGTCCTCCTGAGCTCCACCCTCAGAGAATCTCATTTCACAGATCTGGGATAAGCTCCAGCATCTACACTTGGCCACCAAATTACAGGTAGAATTCAGTTTGAGAAGCCCTCCTCTGCTGCGCACTCAGCCCTGTGGTAAACTAAAAGTTCGCGGCCTGGCGGCTTTCAACAGTGATTTGTTTCCCAGCACTCGCTGTTTTGCTCCAGTGAAACAGACTTGTCTTTTTTTTTTTTAAGTCCCTCCGTGCAAAATCTGATCCTAAATCCTAATAATAGCTAACATTTATTGAGAGCTTCCCAAGTACCAGACATCAGGTTTGTTACCCCCACCTCATCCTGACAGCTTCCTTGTTATTACTATCCCCATTTTGCAGATGAGGAGACTGAAGTCCGAGAATTTCCCGAGGAGGTGGTTCCAGGATTTAAATTTAGGCAGTCCGACTCCAGAAGCTTCATTAAAAAGCCTCTGTAGAAGGGTTCAGCTGAGGCTTTTTGTATTTTGCCTTGGCCAGTTCAGGCTAAAGTTTAGTTCAACCCCATGGGCGCTTGATGAGGTGCCTGTGAGATGCCGTGGACGTAAGCTACCTCGTTTAACCCTTGCGACAGCCTCTGGGGAAGTGCGGCCACTGTCTTCTGGCAGAGGAAAGGTAGCCTTCCTCTGCTACCCCAGAAAGGGCCTGTGGCTTGCCCGTTGTTGCACAGCCAGCTACAGGCGGAGTGGAAATTTGTTGCTAATCCCAGTATCTCTCAGTTAAGTGTCCTGGGTGGTTCTTAGTCCAAAATAAGGCAGCTTTGGTGCACTGGCACTCTTTTAAGCGTTTGAGCATGTTTCTGGCCATCTTAATTTTTGACTGTTAAATGTCTGAGCCCATATGTGAACCACTGGTGTACAAATGAGGAAGGCAGGCAAATCCACCACTAACGGTAAATACCAGGTGGAGTGGGTGAAGTATAGCAATAAACACAGAGGGCTGTGCAAATGCAGAGAAAGGGTTAATTTTCCCTGCCGGACTTGGAGACAGACCCCTGGAGGAGGTGGCACTAAAGCTGGCCTGGAAGAATGTGTAGGACTTCCGTGGCTGTGGAGGAAGGGGAAGGAAGGGGAGCAGTGGGGCGGACACGATGGAAGGTGCCCAGGGGCACGGCCAGCTCCCAGTGCCCCTGAACCTCTCTGAGTCTCCCTTTCCTCCTCGGGCACAGAACTAGCTTCATGCTTGATTTGTGATCGAAGGCACTGTGATTTTTCTCCTCCAGCTAATCAATCCTATTTTCCATCACCTTAAAACAGCTTTCTGTAATCCTCTCATGGTGCATTTTTTCTTCCTGGGCTTCTGAGCTCAGAAAGCTGCTGGCTTTAAGCACCAGCCCACCCAAGTTGTTGCCAGGTCTGTGTGACTGCTTTGAGAAGCCTGGATGTGATGAGATGCTCGAACACTTTTTTTTGTTCTCTTAGAACAAAGGTATGGTTCTGTTTTCCATGAGCACTGGTGCAATGACAGGACTACCGGGAGTGGCTCTGTCCTCCTTATAAGCAGCCCTTTCCTCAGAGAATGCCTGGGACATCTGTCAACCACTTCCCACACTCTGGCTATCCCAATGGCTCGAGTGCTTTGGACACTGATTCCCAGGGACGTTAAGCAGTTCTTGCCACTGCCCTCTGGCTGTGCCAAGTGGACACATCTTGTAGCAGAGCCACATGGCCTGTTTACCTCTGAGCTGTGGCAGCATCTTTTGGGTGATCGTTGTAATCTCTAAGGGCACTTGCAGGGGCTCCACTGCCTTAACAAAAGCCCTCTGGGGGGAAAAGAATGTCGCAGTCTCTGTCAGTCACAGGTAAGCCACAGCCAGAGCCAGCTCTGCTTTGTGTTACAAGCCACTGGCAATGCCACAGGATCCAGGGATCTCCTGCCTTAGGCCCTCTGAATAGGAATCAGCTCACCACTGCTGTGGGACCAGGCATTGGGACCACCTGTCGTTCTGGCCACAGCGTGACAGATTCTGAGCGTGTACCTCTAATTCATCCATGAATCTGCAGGCAGAGCACTGATGGATCGCACAGCTGAGCAGAGGTTGGCGTGTCTGAAAGGAAAGGGGTGCTCTTGGCATCGGCATGTTCTGTGGTCTCTACTGCATGTTCTGGATGGCATTAGTAGCAGTGACTTGCTAGCTGAGGCCTGCCATGAGGCTGTCTCACAAAGACCTCTGCCTGTGCCTTTTAAAATGTCACATTTCCTATGCTCATGACATACCTCTGGAGGACTTCTTCATGGACTCAGATTATTCCAGTGTGGCCTTGCAGCAACCTGTTATCTAAGAAATCTCAGTGGTAGATGCTGCCTGGCCCCCTCAGTCCTTTTCTAAATTCAAATCTCTAAACGATGCCGGAAAGCCTAAGGGGAAGTGCTCCTCTCACTGTGAAAGCCTTCAGTACACACGGTTTGACTCTCACAGACAGCTGGCTACCCCAGCCCTACCCCGTGCCTTTGCCTGGGGCTCTGTGTCTTGTTTTCATCCATGTGGAATGAAAGCCTTTTGGCCCATGAATCTCAGGAAGTGAGACGGTGGACATCACGTTCTTCAGTAACCCTCAGAGCCGCTGTTTTTAAGTCTACAGTCTGTGTCAGAGAGGAGCCTGAATTCAGTTGCCTCCGAGAACCTCGATTCAGACGTCTGCTTAGCTCTTACCGCGCGAACAGAGTGGTGCTGGCCTGGGGAAGGTGAAGCCGTGCGGGAGGCTTGGTCCTTGCTCTCCCGGCATTTATAATGCGCCCTTGAACACCAACTGACAGTTTTTGCTGTTGTCTAGGTTTCTTTTTCTTTCTTTTCTTCTCTTATTAAATTTGTATTTAATTTTGTAAAGCCATATCACCCTTGTCACCAAAAAGTGTAGTAGTTGGTATAGCAATAAAACAGTTTGGGACAGAGTTAAGTTCACCTCAGAATGACAGTGCTCAAAAAATGTAGTGCTTCCTCTGCCAGGCAGAGAGACAAGAGAGGGAGGGGAAAAGATATAGAGATGTTAGATGATAGGTAGGTAGGTATGATTGATAGATGAGACAGAGACGGATAAATACAATAGATATATATGGTCAACAGATGATATAGATAGACAATGTAGAGGAAATAGAGATATAATAAACAAACAGGATAGATCGAGAGAGATGTTTGATGGCTGGAGATAAGAGAGAGATGTAACTGATAGATGGTAGGTGAGATAAAGGTAGATGTGACAGATAGAATACGTCAAGATAGATGATTGATAGTGATGTAGAGATGGAAGACAGATGAAATATAATTGATAGATACAGATAGGTGATAGGTGAGGTGGATATGAGTGAGTGACAGGTCTAGGTGAGATGTAATATAATGATTAGATAGACAAGGGTGGGAGGTAGATGATAGGTGGCTGAGGTAATAGGTATGATGGGTTCCATAGGGCACGTAGATCAAAATAGGTGGTGGATACGGGCGATAGAGACAGACGGTAGATAAGGTGGATCTGACAGATGCCCACAAAGAGGTAGAGAGGGGGATGGGAGATGAGGCGGAAGTGACAGGAGCTGTGGTAGCTGAGACATAGATGATGATAGATGGAATGTAGATGGATGGCCTTCACTAGCCCTCTTAAGGAGAAACCACTCCGACTTCGTGCTGTTTGTAACGTGGATGTGGTGTGCTCCCCTCCTCCCCTCTTGCTTGTTCTTCTCCTGACACCCTCCCTGTTGGGCCAGTCATCGTAACTGAAGAGCCAGAAAGGAGCTAAGGGATCAGTTAGCCCATCCTCCAGACTGAGTCTGATTGCCACAGCAGGGAAGGGGACTATCCTACATGAAAAGATACCAGAGGTCCCACTGATTCCCTCTGACCCATTTCAGCTGTTCGAAGTATCATTGCTCCGTTCAGTCTGAAAATTCTCTTTGATCATAACATTTCTTGTAGTGAAAAGCATCATATATGGGTCATCACCTCCTCAACCCACTGCCCTATTCCCTGAAATATGGTGCCTGCCTCCACCTCACAAAGATCTCTCTGAGTGCGGCTGGAAAAGGAAAGCATCACAGATGGACCCAAGAGACGACCCAGGATGGCAGGTGGCCCCAGAATCAATTGGGAGCTGGCCTCGCACAGATAGTGAGGCTCACAGTGGGAAAAACCTGTTCCAAAGAAACAAAGCAAGGCCTACTGAAGAAGCATTGAGAAAAAGTGCACATGGAGGCCTCGTGATATTGTGAAAACAAACATTGTCTAAACCGTAGTCCTCAAGTTCAAGGTAACGTGGGCATAAACATTTAAACATTTCAGTGACCCCGGTGGGAGACCCTGCGAGGCAAGGGAGTCTGGTGATGACTCTGGTGACTCAGAGTGCTCTCTACTTACCAAGCCTTCAAGTGCCACTAGACAGGAAGCCCGAGGAAGGGACTAGCATTTCCCCCACTAGGTCGATGTCTTTCTTCTCTCTGAGTCATAGTGAACTGTACAAGTCCTTGGTTGAAAATGCTGTCCCTATTCTTGTCCTCTACACAGAAATTTCCCCTGGTGGCCTTGGGCACTGGGGTCAATGTGGTGAGCAGGTAATGAGCTGTCCTGTCCATGCAGCTGATATCTAAGCCCAAACAACCCTTGCTGTAAAAATAACTTCACTAGGATACCTTATCAAGACTCAGAAACCTGCCAAAGTGGTTACTTGTTTCTCCTCTGTCCAGAGGGCCAGAAGTGGGGGTGTCAGGCCAGAAGCCACCAGCTGACCTGGCTGGAGTGACGGACAAGGATGTGTGTGACTGGCAAGGGAGGAGCCCGGCTGCCCTGCAGCTGCTCGAGAGAGAATCAGGTATAAGTTTACATCCCCAGGAAGTTTTAGGGATAAATTGTTGGCATTGTTGCCTAAGCCAGGCATAGATAGCAAAGGGGAGCCCTTTGCAAAATGATTCTCTTGGCTGCCAGGGATATCGTGCTGCACACAGCCAGCCAGTCAGATCATCCGCCAGGCTGGACTCAGGTCACTGAGTATGCTCTGGGCTGAACACAGGACACAGCTAAACAGGGGAGGGAGGGCGAAGTCTAGATCTTCCAGGCTCTGCAGTACTCACTGTCTTGATGTTCAAAACACCCTGCAGCCTCAGGGTGAGGAAGCAGGAAGTGGGACCAGAAGGAACGCCCAGAAAACACCTCTAAACCCACCCCACACACTGGCTCTGAGAAGCCATCGCCGGGCATGGAGTGTGGAGTGGCTGTGTGTGCCAAAGGAGAAAGGAGACAACCTTCACGAACTTAGCATAGTGAGAGCAGGGATCACCCACTTCACTAAGGTGGCCCATCTGGAGCGTGCCTCCTTCTCAGATTCACATAGCCCTTTTCTCAGAGAATGAATAGACACAATTATTGACCTTGTAATCTTAGATAATAATATGGATGTTAGGGCAATTTTTTTATCATTTATATCTTCCCCCTGTGAGAGAAGAGAAAATTAAGGAGCCTCAAAAGTAAGTCAATTTGAGAACTTCATTTATTAGGCAACTACCATGTGCCAGACTGGCTGGCCGTGAAGATACGAAGTCATTATTCCCGTGACTCCTATCTTCAGGAAGATCCCAGTCTGGTGAGAGAGGTGGAAACCAGTCACCCTGCTACAGCGTTAGGAAAGCTATGGTCGTGTGTGGGGCGAGGTGGGGGGTGCGGGGAGTTCTGCCTCTTCTCTGGGCCAGTCAAAGAATGCTTCCCAGAGGAGTGGAGGAGACAGGAAGAAAGCTATACATAATAATCCGTTGTATTTTTTCCATCCTTACTGTGTACCATCCTCTTTACAGAAGTCATTTAATTTCCAACGAGGAAACACAAGCTTAGAGTGGATTGATTATAGCGCCAAACAGCAGTTAGGATTTCAACTCGCGGCTGCCTGACTCCAGGGCCCAGCCCTCAGGCCCTGCTTTATCAAGGCCTACAACTCGTAGTTTTTGCTGTACACTCTGGGCTACAGCCATCTCCTGGGGTCCTCTGGCTTCCCTCCTTGGGCTGCATGATGAGAGTTCTGTTAGGTCTGGTGGAGGCCAGAGCAAAGGTTGGTGAGAGGGGCTGACCTGTGCACAGGCCTGAGGGAACACCGCTCATCCCGCTGCCTCAGGAGGCTGTGGATGTGGTCTGTAAAGGCCCTTCTGAGGAAGGGGGGTTGGTGCGCTCTCGTGTGGCCATGTGGGTTGGTTGGGTTGGGGATCAGGAGGGATTGCTTCATGCAACATAATGGGGAGCTTCCACCTGCCACCAGGCCCAGCTCCTGGCTCCAGCCTTGCAAGGGGGTGACCTCCAGCCCAGCCACAGCAAGAGGAGGCAGGAGCCCTTTTTAGTCCCAGGTTTGTACGAGAAGAAAGGCTCAGCACTGCCACCCACACACACACGCTTGCCTGCTCTCCTTGATGATCCTCACAGTCAGGCCCTGGGTGTTCAGAGGTCTGGAAAATGAAAAGTGGCCAGCTTGCTTGCTTGCTTGCTTGCTTGCTTTCTTTCTTTCTTTCTTTCTTTCTTTCTTTCTTTCTTTCTTTCTCTTTCTCTTTCTTTCTTTCTTTCTTTCTTTCTTTCTTTCTTTCTTTCTTTCTTTCTTTCTCTCTCTCTCTCTCCCCTCCCCCCCCCTTTCTTTTCTTCCTTTCTTTTTTTCATTTTCCTAGAGGGGAGCTGAACATTCTATCAGGTCTGATGTCACTGCTTTGAAGACCCCAGGTTGATTTGTTCTATGAATTGAAGATTTGGGGTTGGGGAACAAGTAGAATCACCCTGTCAGGGCAAAGGAGAAACTTTTTTTATATCCCCTCAAGCTTTCCATTTACATAAGTGATTAAAATGCAGCCAGAAACTCCACTAGCAGAGAGAAAAGAGAAATTAATAAAAACTGTGTGATGAGCATATTAAGATTAATGAGGGAAGGGGAGACTTAAGACCAGCCTCTCCAGTGTGAGAGGCACTCCTTCGGATGTGCCACACGTCGTTTCTGTAGGTGTCGTGCTGTGTGCTGTGTCCAGATTCGAATCTGCTCGGAGGCAGTCGTGTGTGTCCTTGAAACACTGTGACTGTTCTTCCCAGTAATTTCCACGCCTGAGTTTATGTAAGTGGAAGCCCACAAATCAAAACCGCTGCCAGTGGCCAGCTCATCTTTTTGATAGTTTTCCAAGGAAGTCCAGTAACACCCGGCTTCCCAGCTGTCGTCACAGAGCTGTCACGTCCTCAGCTTCTCCCAAGGTCTCTGCCAGTTACCCGCCCTCCCCCCCACCACGGGCAGAGGCTTATATTCACCTTCCTGGAAAGGGCCTGGAGTGTTGAAATTACATAAATACAATCTCAGTTTTTTTATTTCTATATTTTGTAGAGTCAGTTAAAAAGGGAAGCATAATTTTAAAATTAAATGAAATTGTTGCTATAATAAGGTATTATACCTTGACATGTTTATAATTCCTATAGCAACTGAGGTGGTTTCACAACTCTGGGAAAGACTTTTAGGGAAAGCAAGCCATTTTCCAGGGCTTTCCTTTTTTTTCGAGTAACTAAAACCCAAAGTTGTGTGTTGTGCTTTCTTTCCCCGCAGCAAGCGCAGGCCCCGCCAGCTGCTGACACGCTGCCCCACCGCGGCCGGCGGCTGCTCCGTGCAGCCTGTGCCGTACTGGGTGTTTCCACTTGCAGAAGGAAGGAATCAGTCCTCATTCACTCTCTCTTAAGTTTTTCATCTTTTGAGCTCTCACCAGTTGTGACTTCATAATGTCAGTCTCAAGCTTTGGAAGGTATCCAGAGGCAAATCCAAAAGTGCACAGCATCTTGTTTGATCCTAAACCCACAAAACCAGCTGTCTTCCCATCTTAGAATCAAGTCCTATACGAATAGTGAATTGGGGATGCTGCATTTTCCTTCACTTCAGCCACTTTCAAAAAGTGAATCCTGGATACAAACTAAAGTTTATACATACACATGGCTTGGTCCAAAGTGTACCCCTCAGAAAGCTGTTTATCTTGAATAAAATGCTACTCCTATTCTGTCCATTCTTTTTCAGTACTGACTTACAACACTGTTAACCAGCTACACAGGAGATCAGAGTTATTTTACTTTCATAGAAACTATTCTGTTGTCCTAAGCATTGTCTCTCTTTCCATCCCAGCTGAGCTCTGTCGCCTCCCTCCCTCCCCTGCCTTCTGGGAGAGGAGAGAAGGAGGGCTGTGGGGGGGTGTTGGGGAAGCTGCAGGAGCTGAGGGAGGCCTGCAGCCCGTGAAGGCCTGCGGGAGCCTCCGCTGCTGTGTGGGAGTAGGCCGAGGCTGCTAGGCTAAGTGGGTAACCTGAGGGAGCGTTGGCTTCAGAGTCAGTGTCCTGGAATCTCATCCTGCTTTACAAATTGGTGCTGTGTATCTCAAGCAAATTACTTTTGTTTTCTTGCCTGGAAAGTGGAGATGATGGTAAGTAACTTCGTAGGTTAATCGTGAGGATTAACTAAGGCAACGTTACCACATAACAAAGTCTAGAAGGATGTATGTTCCTGTGTCAACAGTGGTTATCCCTAGGTGGTGTCATCACAGGTGGTTTCACTTTTCCTCTTTTTGCCATCTCTATTCAGTAGTGCACTGGTAAATGTTTAACAAACAGCTCTCTAAAAGAAAAGACCTGCTTTGTATTGTTTGCCCATTTTCATGGTGTAAATACTCCCAGATGGCTGATTCGAGCTACCACCATGATTATCACTGAATGAGTTGGGAAGAGACATTCACAGTTGGCTCTCCTAAGCTGGTACAAGCCCATCTCCACAAACCACTGTTTTTATTTGTCACCGTGTACTGGATGTTTTATTTGGGTGGTAAACTAAGAGAAAGAGAGAGAATTAATTAATAGACTACCTAGCATTGTGCTGGGCATACTAGTTTTTAGTTCTTCCTATCTTTTCTCCTTATCCCTGAGCAAACAGCACACTGACCATGATCACCTCTGCACCTGAAGCGGTGGTCTTCTGCCCTTCTTGCTCCCCACCTGCCTGGCTCTCAGAACCAGGCAGCCTGTAGAGGAGGTTCGAATGTCTCCCCACTGAGGAATAATCGAGTAGGCAGGTGGTTCCCTCACTTTCCACGGAAGATGTGCTCTGAGCAGACGTGCAAACTTGAAAAGCCCCAGTGGAGTGAAGGACCGGAGAGGAACACGCCCTTAGGTGACCAGTCTGGCTGGCCTGCCCTTTACCCTCAACTCCTGGTGTGAGAGGTGTATGAGGCCATGGGGCTCCTGGAGGCTCCGCAGATTTCTGAAGGAATACAGAAACAGTGGGATGTCAGGTGGACTCCTGAGAGGCCTCCACGGTCATCTGGCATGTATAGCAGAGGTACAGACACACTCCCCACACTCCGTAGTGTCTGGTCTCAGCTCCAGCCCTCGGCACAGCTTCTGGTACAGAATAGGTGCTCAAGAAACTATTGTTAATGCTTGTTTTTTTTTAATTAATGAATTTCTTTTATTCCTTTAGAGCTTGATGTATTTCAGAAAGGGTATAAGGCAGCTCAGTAAATGTTCGTTGAATAAATAAGTGTCTCAGCCCTTGCCACTTCCTGGTTTCACATGTTCCTGGATATAAAATGTGACTAAATCTAAACAAGATGCAAGGTGTTAATATAAGGTTGCCAGGGATTTTTTATTATTTCTTTCCTGGCTTTTCTGTATTTTCAAATGTATCTTTAAAGAACATGGATCACTTTTGTTATTTTAACAAGTGTATGTTATAAAAATAACCTGTAAATAAAAAGTAAAACAGGAGGGTAACAGCAGTTAAGAAGCAAGAGGCATCCTCTCTATGCTTTGAGGCTCTGAACCGAGGGCCCCTGACATGCTAGGTAGGCTGAGCAGGGGCCTCGTCACGCTCAGGACTCTTGTCACAGTTCATTCTCTCTCAGCCTCTGTTTCCACAGCCCTCCCCACCCATCAGGCACTGACTAATAACTCTCCCCTCCAGGAAGGAGTCTTAGTCAGAAGTGGAAATAGAGGCGAGTCCTAGAGGGGGAAATAACAGGCCTTGCCCAGGGCCACAGACCAATTAGAAATTCAGTGCACCCTAGTGCCCAGCCCTGCCCCATCATGCACTGTGGGGGCAAGCCACATCCTCATGCACCTGAAACCCGAGGAGGACCTGCAGTGGGAGCTGGTCTCACCCTTCTAGTAACACGTCTCCTCCAGGGCCGTGGTGGTCTCAGCTCCTTGCATATGACAAATGCCAATCCTACTTCCCTCTAAGAAGCACGGCTGGCTGCGCTGAGTAGAGAACAGAGCTGTACATGCCACCATGAAAGCATTTGCTTGGTTATAAATGAGCCATTCCCATTATCGTGAGGAACTCAGCTCTTCCCTGTGGCCTAGCACTGCAACTGAGGGAGCCATTGCGTTTGGTGGTGTTTGTTAAAGACACCAGTTGTGTCTAGAAAAGGAGGGCTCAGGGAGTTTGGGAGAAAGTTGTTCAGGGGAGTTGTGTCAGAGAGCATTTTCATCCATGCACTGTCTTAATTCCTCTTTCAGCTCTGTCCGTGGTTATAAGCGCCTTGCTATCAGAGCTGAAATGTCTCTATAGCCATTGGGCTAAGAAGTGATAGGCCCAGCTGCCTCCAGGGCTCTGCCTCCACCCAGTGGTACAGAAGGAGATGTGACCCCGTTTCTTCAGAACTGCTCTCTCTCTCTTTTTTTTTTTGACTTTTGTTAACATGCCATACCATTCATCCATTTAGAGTATATTGTTCAGTAGTTTATAGTTTATTCACAGTCTTGTGTAAACATCACTTCTATCAATATTAGAACATTTTATCAGCCCCAAAAGGAACCCTGCGCCTTTTAACAGTCACTCTTTAATTTCCCCAGGCCCCCTAAGTCCCCCAGCCACAGGCAAATACTAATCTAGTTTTTGTCTCCATAGCTTTGTTTATTCTGGACATTTCATATAAATGGAATCATTCAATATGTGGCCATTCGTGTCTGGCCTCTTTCGCTTAGCATAATGTTTTCAGGATTCACCCATGTTGCCCTGGATGGTGTGGCTCAGTGGATTGAGTACCAGCCTGCGAACCTAAAGTTCACCAGTTCAGTTCCCAGTCAGGGCACATGCCTGGGTTGCAGGCCAGGTCCCTAGTTGGGGGCAGGCAAGAGGCAACCGACTGATATGTCTCTCACACATCAGTGTTTCTCTGCCTCTTTTTCTCCCTCCCTTCCCTGCTCTTTAAAAATAAGAAAATAAAATCTAAACCCTCTACAAAAAAAATTTTTTTAAAGATTCATCCTATTAGTGATTCATTCCTTTTTCGTGGCCGAATAGTATTCCATTTTCTGGTGATGCCAGATTTTATTTGCCCTTTCACCAGTTGGTGAGTATTTGGTTTGTTCTCACTGTTTGGCTGTCATGGATATGCTGCTGTGAGTGTGCGGGCACGAGTTTGTGTACAGACACACACATTCACGTCTCTTAGGCTGCGTAACTAATCTTAACAATGTATGTCCGACCCTATCATTTCTTCGTTTAAAAACCTTCACTGGGTTCCCATTGTTCTTAAAACCAGGTTAAAAAATCCTTCCCTTGATCTACAAGGCTTATGTCTTCTGGGGTCTCCCCTCATTCTTTCCCAGCCAAGAGGTTCCTCTGACATAGACTTCCGTCCTTGGCAGACCTGGGGCTTTCCTCTTCTTCCCCTGGCCTTTTGTTTATCTAACCCCTGCTCATCCTGACGTCTCAGCTGACATAGCCACTCCTCTGGGGAGTCTCTCCAGCATCTCAGATGAGGTCCACATACTGTTGTGGGGCCCTGCACATCTCCTTAGCATGCACCACAATTACAACCAAATGATGACTTGTGTGATTATCTGTTTAATGTTCTCTTCTCACTGTGAGCCCCGAGAGAGCAGGGCCCTCATTCTTGTTCGTCACTTGTCCCCAGCACCTAGTGTGGTACCCAGCACACTTAGGCGCTTGGTAAATATCAGTCAGATGAGTAATGCATAACAGTGGCAGCAATCAAGTCTCTTGTCTTGCGGATTCCTTTCGCCTCAAGATCTCCCTCACATGATGGAGAAACACAGGCAACTGCTGAGGCCAGGGTGACTCCTCTTTCTCTCCCCAGAGCCTTTCTCTCTCCAGAGCCCCTCACCCATTCACTCACTCGAGAGACTTCTGCTTAAGTCAGAATGGGTTTGGGGGAGGCCCCCTTTAAAGATAACTTGTGCCTCATCGGCTAACACATGATCTCTCAGGACAGGCTACTTCCCCACAGCATGCAACTCAGAGCAGCCCCAGCACCACCGACTAAACCAGTGGCGGCGGCCGCCGCAGCCATCCGTTTCCAAGAGTGAAGTGAGGAGGTATTCTCTGAGGCAGTTGCTGCTCTGAGAGTTGGGGAGCTGCATTATGACTCACCACATTCCCTTTAGTGAGGATTATTGCCTTTCTGCATGTATCGTTTGAAAAACTGTCCTTGAGGAAACTCCAAGGGGAAACTATACACCTTCTGAGACTTAATTGCTTTTTCAAAAACACCTGTTTTCATTTCCCCCACAGATATGCATTTATTTGGCCATTATCCAGCACATGACGACTTCTATCTCGTAGTGTGCAGTGCCTGTAATCAGGTCGTCAAGCCACAGGTTTTCCAGTCGCACTGCGGTAAGTGGACTCCTGCAGCGGCTCGTGGAGTATCGCCACCCCTTTGGCTCCCAGACGAGGTCTGGCCCTGTGTCTCTCTTAGCCCAAGGCTGTGGGCTGTTCTTCCTGGGGCTCTGCCTCTTCTCTCAGGGCAACTATTTTAGGGTCTGTAGCCCTTCTGCTGAAATGCTCAGTCCTATCAGAACAAATAAGACCTGCAGCTTCTTTAGGCAGATGGGACTAGATAGAAACCATTCGCCCAGCCTGTCAGTGGCCTCTGCAGGTGACAAAGGAGAGGGAAGAGCTGTAGCTTAAGGAGTCACTCCTGCAGCCTGGCATTTTGTTCCCCTGTACTAGAGGGCCAGACAGTGTCTCCAGGATCTACACAAAGAAGGGACGGAAGTCAAGGGTAGGCCCCTGTGTGGGTCATGGGGTTGCTGCCCTGAGGAAATGTCTTATATGTAAAGCCTCAGGTTCAGCCTCTCCATTTCCAAGAATCCTCCATGCTAAAAAGAATTCAGATGTGTTTTGGGAATTTGCTTTCCATCTGTATTTGTATGTCCTTGGTGTAATAAATTCCCTTAGCTGGCCAACAGCAAACCCTGGACTCCCCTTCAATGTAGGTGCCGTGAACATACCACAGATAAAACCCACATTAGCCGTTCTCCTCAGGAACAAATAAATAGCTGTTACCTGAGATAGGAAGTTACTTAACCTCTCTGGGTGGGTGTTTTCTTATCTCTAACGGAGGCATTGGACCTGATGATTTCCAAAGCTGCAATACACTGAGTTCCAGAACAGTATGTCCCAGTCTTTTTATTTAAGCCACACTCCCTTTGGGTGAACATAAAATCCAACTGCCCTCCTTTAGTGTTAAATTTCAAAGCACATTAAATATTTTACCTTAAAGTAAATCAAAGCAATTATTATGTTGAATACACTTTTGCAAACTACATGCTATCCCTTTTTCACACTCAGAAGTTCTCATTTCTCTACCCCTTCAACTATCGCTATTCTATAACAGGTATAAAATAAAGGGCATTGAGCTTAGGTAAGCTGTCCAGTAAATGTATTTGGGACTGTAGAATGCAGTTGACCCTTGAACAACACAGGATTGAACTATGCAGGTCTACTTATAAGTGAGTATTTTCAATAACTGTGCAGTCGGTCCTCCATATCCATGGGTTTCAAATCCATGGGTTCAACCAACTACAGACTGAAAACAGTACATATTTTCAGTCAGTGGCTAGGAATCCACGGATGCAAAGGGCCAACTGTATGCATTGTTGAACACCACTTTATGTAAAGGACGAGAGGATCTGAGGATTTTGGTATCTGTGAGGGGTCCTGGAACTAGCCCCCATGGATTCCAGGGGATGGCAGTAGTTTTTGTATGTCCTAATATCATTTATGGATATGTGGCCCTGTGGTTGATATATACACACATGTCTGTGTATATACTATAGGTATATTTTGTGTTTATAATATGCAGAAAGGAAATCCAAGCTGTAGGGGTACTTTCCAACCCGTTCTGCACTGCACAGCAGAGAGAGGGCCCGAAGAGTGTTCTACAGAGAGCTCTGTTTAGAGGCCACGTCTCCTGACCCTCCTGCAGCCAGCTTAGTGACCTTGGGCTACTTGCTTAACGTCTCAAGGCTTTGGTTTTCTCTTCTCTTCCATAAGGAATGACTTTTGTGGGCGTCCCTAGTGCTAACGTCGTTGTGTCTGGCAGAGTGAGCGTGACAGAAACAAGTCGTGTGCTCGGCACAAGCCGACCTTCTTGCTCAGTGCCGTGTAGCAGATGACCTTCCCTTCTGCCGGGAGGAGAGAAGAGATCAAGCCTCTCAAGAGGGACCCTGTCAGAGACTCAGTGGTGTTGCTACCAGCTCAGATGATAGGTGGGATCAAGAGCAGAGCAGGGAAGAGAAGGTCCCACACAGCTAGTTGGTTGGTGAATGACCCTGGAAGCTCTGTGGCCACTTGCTTTTGTGTGTCTATGAAAATGCCGAGGCCAGATCACCCTAAATGGAATCATCATGCATTCATTCACAGGAATGTGCTGCTGTTCTGGGCACTGGGATATAGCAGTGAACAAGGCAGACAAAAATCCTATAAGCTGTTAAAATCTTTCCTGGAAACTTAATTCAGTGACAGAGTCTTCAACAGAAGAAACCTGAAAGAGACCTAGGACCCCACTGTGCCCTGCAGAGTTCTACCCAAGGCGAGGCCCCATCTAGCCAGTGAAGGAGGCCTCTAGGCACAACGGTGTCCATTCCGTGGCCCAGGGTGGCTATGGATGCGGCACAACACAAAATTGTAAATTTACTTACAACCTTTTTATTGCTCATCAGCTTTCGTTAGTGTTTGTCTATTTAATGTGTGGCCCAAGACAATTTCTCTACCAGAGATGTCAAAAGTTTGGACATCCCTGCCTAGGGCTTGGCTTGGCTGACACCTGTGCCTTCCTCTCTCCTAGGCCTTTTGGCACAAGAGCTAAGTTGAGCTTAGGGGGAGAACCAAGCGTTTTGTGGCATCTGCTTTGAGCAATGTCAGTAAATTAATTTGGGGGTCTGGGTTTCTGACCTTCTCATCCAAAGCCCAGTCTCCATTGAGCTTCTTGCTGAACCAGCTGACAAGCAGCAGTGAGGACACCTTGTCGTTCAGGTGTGTGTCCCATTGACTCACAGCCCGTGTTGACCAAGGCCAGGAGAATGCAAGGCGCAGCTCAGAGCCGTAGCAACGCATTGGGTGCAGGGAGCATGTTTTGGTCACTCTAAGAATTCCTCCTGCAGCTTCATGATAGTTCTTTCTTTGCTGTTTCAGTCTCACTAGTTTCAACAAGCAAATAAGAATGCCATTGTTCTAAGTGCCAGGCACTGTGCTACGTGCTCTCCATATCTGAGCACATGCTCTTCTCAACACCCCTACGAGGTAAGACCCACTGATCCCGTTTTGAACTTGAGGAAGCTAAGGCTTAGGAATGCCTTGCCCCAGGTCTCAAGGCCAGGCAGGTGCAGAGCCTGATTTTGAACACTAGCAGCACTCTCTCCAGAGTTGGGGCAGTGCGTGCTTCACCCTCTTACTAGTCATCGTCCCTCACCACCTGTCTGCAGAGACCACATGCTGTCCCTGCCCTGCCCGACCTCTGAAGCCCGAGGCATTCACCTGCCAGGTAGACTTCGTACATAGTACAGGGCTTCAAACTCATTTTTGTTAGCTGCAGAGCTCTTGTTAAATAGAATCTCATGTGGAACCCCAATCTATAAATATATATATACAGAGCAGACCCATTGGGGTTGAACTTGGCACGGGTGCTTGAGCCACTCCTGACCTCTACTCCGGACCTGCCTGGCCTCCTCCCGCCCCCCCACCTGCCAGGCCCTCGTAGAACAGTGTTTGAGGTTTGTTGCGGTGGAGAGAGCCTGGGCTTTGGAGCAGATAAAGCAACTCACATGACTCCTCATTAACCTGTGTAGGCAGGTTGCCTCCTGTCTCTCCATCTTGTCTACAGAATGAGTCCTCTGCCTGCCTCATGGGGCAAAATGACAGATGGAAGGCACCTTCTTACAAATACACACAGAGCGCGGACTCATTTCGTCCTCTCTTCTCCCCACGGCGTCTTTCTCCCCTTTGCCCCACAGAACTCTGTTCTTCTGTGCCACTTCCCACCCCCTGCCACACACTTCAGTTACCTGTGGACTGTCTCAGACATCTGCCAGCTTCTAGAAACCTGTCAGGACGAGGGATGGGCCTTTTCAACTCCACATTCCCAGCACCCAGAATCATCACGAAGCAGAGCTGCAGTGCAGTGGGAGGGACACTGTCCAGGGTCCAGCACACCTGGGGCCAAATCCCAGCTCAGCCTCTGCTTAGCCCTGGGACCTAGACTTGTATCTGGTTAGACGGCAGGGGACCAGACTGTGTGCTCATTCTCAGCGCTGTGATGCAGCTCCTGGTTTGAGGGTCATGGCATATACAGAGAGATGGGCACACAGCAGCATTCGAGATCTTGGTCTCCTGCTTGTTTAAGTTTTAAAAGTGCCTGTGTGCGTGTGTTTAGGCATCTGGTTCTGGGGGCTTTGGAGGTCAGAAGTGATGTGGAAAAGCCGGAGTAGAAAAGTCATGAGTTTCAGAGTCAAACAGACCCGGGTTAGATTCTCCACTAAATTTACTAGCTACGTGACCTTGTGCTAATTACATGACCTTTAAGAGCCTCATTTTACTCTGCTATGAAGGTGATCATCCTTGCCTTACAGAGTTACAAGAGAAATGGAGATAAAGTAGTTTCCTGGCACATGGTAAGGAAATAAAGACAGGGTAGCTATTATTGTCAATAAAGTGTGGCTATTTTTTATTAAGTTGAATGTTTCTTATGAAAAATGGGAAAACCAGCCCTGGCTGGCGTAGCTCAGTGGATTGAGCTCGGGCTGCGAACCAGGCATCGCAGGTTCGATTCCCAGTCAGGGCACATGCCTAGGTTGCAGGCCATGTCCCCCAGCAACCGCACATTGATGTTTCTCTCTCTCTCTCTCCCTCCCTCTCCCTTCCCTCTCTAAAAATAAAAATAAATAAAAAAATCTTTAAAAAAAAAAAGAAAAATGGGAAAACCAAATTAGTCAAGCACTTCCTGTCTTCGCTTCTTGCCCCATCTCAGGGGACGTGCATGGTGAGGTTAGCCTGCTGACTGTGGCCTGTGATTCATCTTCTGCTTCCCACACTCTTGGAGGCGAGAATTGTCGGCCTGAAGGTGGTCACGTTGCCAAGAGTCCCAAAGAGCTGGCTCTCTAAATATGTTCATGTTCACATTAGGATCCAGCATCAGCAACCAGGATCTCTCTAGGGTCCCTACCAAGGTCCAGACAGCCTTGGCCACCTTGTTAGGTAGGGGTCATGTGAAGCCGCCTCCTGAGACTGGCTATATTCCTCCTGTTCCTGACTTGTGCCCCAGGCTGGTGTCCCAGACGTAAAAAGTTCGGGAGACCCTCTGCCTGACTTGGGGTGGAAGCCCTCTGGGAGCCACCGTCTGTGCCCCACCCCCTGTGTTGGCTCCTTGGGTCTGTTTCTTAAGTCTGTACAGGAGCCCTTTACGTGCTCTGTAAACCCCTTCCCAGACCTAGGACTTTAAGGGATCGCGTTGTTTCTCAAGTCCCTTAGGTGAGTGGATGGGGCTGTTTAGGGATGGCTGAAAAAGGGGGAAAACAGAAACCGAAAGCCTTGCCATGGCAGTCCTGACCCACTCGGCAGGCAGCCCAGTCCCAGGTGGTGGCCCATACACTGGAAGGATGTGAGAGCCTTGCGGCTGGGAACAGCTGCTCTGGGGCAGTCTGCGAGATTCCAGTTCCAGCTCTACCCCTTATTAGCTCTGTGACCTTGGGCAGGTTGCTTTGCCTCTCTGTGCTTTGGTTTTCTTATTCTTAAAATGGGGATAGTAGTTTGCCTCATAAGGTTATTATGACGATTAAAGGAACCATAAATGGAAAGTACTTAGCACAGTTGTGAAACAAAGTTTGCTTTAAAAAAAAGTTACGCTATCGTTAACCAAGTTAACTGTTGCAGAGACTTTTAATGAATCCTTGTCCAAAGGGTCTTCACTTGTGATTACTGCAGAGTGGGAAGGTGCCACATGTGACTCTCCCTCCTGTGTTAGTGCTGTGGTGGGTCCCAACCTCAGCCCAGAAGGCGTTGCCGCCATTTCTTCCAAAAAGAATCCTCTGTGTGTGGTGTGTTCACGTGCCTGCGCGTGTGCTCCCGTGTGTGTCGGGCTCCGGTTGTGTGCACAGCCTCAACACAAGGAGGTGCAAGGTGCCTGCGATAAAAAATAATTCATTATTTTTAGTAGTAACATATTTTTAATCAACTTGGAATATTATAATTAAAGAAAGTTCTGGCTGGTGTGGCTTAGTGGATTGAGTGCAGGCCTGTGAAGTGAAAGATCACTGGTTCAATTCCCAGTCAGGGCACAGGCCTGGATAGCGGGCCAGGTCCCCTGTTGGCGGCGTGCAAGAGGCAACCGATGATGTACCTCTCACACATCTGTGTTTCTCTCCCTCTCTTTCTCCCTCTCTTCTCTCTCTAAAAATGAATAAATAAAACTTAAAAAAAAATAATAGGTGCACCCAAGTTGTAATTTTGTAATTCGGTTTAACATTCATGAAGTTGTATGATTTGCCTAAATGAAAGAAGTATGATTTTTTCTGTTTTTATCTGCTAGTATAGTTACATAATGAACTTAGTTTACAGTGGGGTTTCTCAACAGCAGCACTCTTAGCATTTGGGGCTGGATAATTCTATTATGGGGCCATCCTGTGCACTGTAGGACAATGGACAACTTCCCTGGCTTCTACTACCAGAAGCCAGTAGTAGCCCCTGTGCCCAGTCATGACAACCAAAACTGTCTCCAGACCTTGCCAATGTCACCCAGGGAGCAAAGTCACCCCCTGTTAAAAACCACTGCCATAAAATATAACACCCCCTTTTGTCATACCATATTCCGTGCTTTGCTATATTTAAAATTTTCTCCCAGTTAAAATGTGTGTATGTGCACATGTACACTAAGCTCAGAAATAACTTCTCTAGAATCACATGGCAACATGTAGAAAGTTTACTATTTCAGTTTCCACAGAGCTGGTGATCATCAGGATAATTTCCTCCTCACAATCACATGCAAAGCCTGAAACAAGGTATCTTCCAGAAGCCCATAAATTGTGTCCTTCCCACCTCAAAATCAAAAAAGGAAAAAAAAGCAAAAGAAATAGTACATCTATACACACAGATCCCTCAGAATTTTCCAGCCACATTTGGTGCTTGCCGTCTAAGCAGAGAAACATACAGCCCCACACCCCATCCATCAGACAGAGATAATCCTTGGATGTCACTGCTAGTTAAAAAGAAATGTGTTAGAACCAAAGAACCTAGATGTCATTCAATAGATGAGAGGATTAATTTTTCCCCTCTTTTCAGAGAGGGCTTTTTATTCCCTTTTCTGATTATATTTTTGAATGCCCTTCAAGTAGCTGTTCTGCATGTTGATGGTGATGCAGTAGAATTTAATGAACTGTGAGCTGAAGCAGAGAGGCTGAGCTGCAAAATAAATGAGTGGCAGCGACTTGCTCTTGGAACTGGCCCCTCCGTTCCTTCCATGCATATCCAGATGCTGATACCGGCTGGGTACCGAGAGCAACACAGCCTAGCAGTGCTGCACATGGGAGCCTCATTGATGAGGTTCCAGGGTTTCTGCAATTGTTCTTTTTATTTTGTCTGTCTCCAGGTGACCTTTAGGAGAAACCAAACTGTGCCTCTGAGCCCTAGAGGAAGTCAGCCCCTCCCAATGTCCGCGCCCATTGGCTTCCGGGGGACTATCCCTGGGTAATTAGCCTGCAGAACTTTTTTCCTGAAGGCGCAACTGACACAGTGCAGGGCTCGGGTTTTTTTGTCAATTAAGTTGAATTTGTTGAGATTAAATTTCTTCTGTTGTTATTGTTAGTTGTCATTTATGAGACTAGATTATTTACCTCAAGGAAGTATAAAATAAATAAAGGAAATTGATCTCATCAAATATATTCTTTGTCAAGTCTGTCAGTATTAACTAATAAGACTTGGCAAGAGCATGTGAATCTGTGCAAACTTTATTTTGTCCATAGGATTCTTTTTAACTTTTTTTAATTTGATGAATGTATCTCTGATCCAGAATTAACTCCTAGATTGGTATGTCTTTGGGGCTCCCTATGATCAGAAACAATATCTGCTGTTGTTTCTTTTTGTTGCATCTTTCCATTGTCTCTGGTGAAGTGCAGGTCAGACGGTAGAGCCTAAGAAAATCCTTGTAATAGATCCTAAGGAAAGTGATGACTGACTGATTAGCAAATGGTTAGACCTTAAGTCAAGCGTTACAACAAGGAGAATCTACAACAAAATACCACATTTTGTTCCACTTTAAATTTTTATATTTTTGAACTCGCTACTGCTCAGATTAGAGTTAGTGCTGGGTCTAGAATACAGCAGGGTGACCTGATCTCAGACCCTGGCTTTTTTGTGGGACTCTGCTAATGGACACTAAAAACGACAGTAGCAATAAGGCCAGTATAGTTATTGAGCCTTTATATGTTGTTTGCTGCCCTAAGGTGCTATGGCCTTGTTATTCCCATCCCACACCCAAGGAAAGGGAGACTCAGGGGATTTAAGGAATTTACTCAGGATCAGGCAGAAGCAGGATTCCAACCTGTCTGACTCCCAGATCACTTTAACTACCAAACGATGGAGTGTTTTTGGGTCTGAAACTCTCTGCAACACCTTGACTAGACTTTAATATAGAAAGGTCGTTTTGGTTTCCTGTGGGATGCCGGAGACCAAATGACAGCTGCCTGGAGGCAGTGGAGCCCTCTGTCTCTCCGTTACCTTTGTGAGCTGTGCCACCATCCTGTCTGCTTCTTGGCATTGGTGACAGCCTTGGGCACGATTTTGAGGGAGAAAGGAAGAGAGTGAACATACTAAGTCAGTCACAGTGGGTGTGTTTAGAGCCTTAGCCACAGCATTGTAAATAGGCCTTTAAATATCAAAAAATAAAAAGCCTAAAGCTTGCAGAAGAGGTGGGGTGGGCACCACCTTCAGGTCTGCCTCCAGTTTCTCGCTTATCTCTAACAAATGAGCAAACCATAAGACCCACAAACAGTAGGAGACTTCCTCTAAGTGCATTGAAATTCCCTTTCTCTCGCATGTTTCTGTGAAGTAAGTAGGAACGTTATAAGTGAACAAGTAGCCAATGCAGTGACGCAGCTCCAGTTCAGAGATAGGTTGCCAGGATGTTCACAACCTAGGATTACTGAATTCACCTTTAAATGAAATAAACTTCTGCTTACAATCTCATCAAAGCCTTTCTCCTGAAGGCTGAATGTCTCGGATTCCTTCTTCAAGTCACACGGCTTTGGTTCGCTCACTTACTCGGAGCACGTCTGTTGGGCGCCTTCTCCATGCCGGGCGTCGTCCTCGGCTACAGGTGCGTTGGTCGGACGAGACAGGCCAGGGCATGGCTTTCTTGAAACCTACTTCCTGGTGAGTTAAGTAATACAAACAGAAATTTTGCCAAGCTGTGTGAAGAGCTGGCACAAGAGTGGCCCAGCAGAGATCCCAGCAGGTGGGGTGTGCTTGAGGGCTTCGGGGAGGCAGGTGGGAACAGAACTGCAGAGCCCTCTAGGCCAGAGTCTGGAGTTTGGGTTTCTTCTGGTTATGGTGAGAAGACACTGTTGAGTGACAGAAAGACATTATCTGATTTATATTTTTAAAAGATCACTCTGGCTGCTTGGAGCCTGGGAAACTTTGTAAGGCCTACTGCGTAGTCATGCAGATGAGAAAAGGGTAAACTTGAGATCCGTTTTAGAAATGCAAAAGGCAGAATTTACTGATGGATTGAATTGGAAAGGGTAGAGTCAACACTTCAGGTTAGTTAGAAGGAATCCAGCCAGCAATCTGGCAGGAAAAGCAGCAGAGGATGACGACCTGGAAGCCAAGAGAGGAAAGTGTCTTGGGGTCCTGGTCAAATGCAGGAGGCTGAGTGAGAGGAGGTCACTAGATTTGCCACCAACAGCTGTTGACCTTGACAATAACTATTTTAGTTGTGGTTGGGATATTTTTCCAAGTTCAGGTGACTTCATTTTTACATCACTGATAGACCTGTTTTTAGGCTTGAAACACCCTAGGTGTTTTTCTGCATTTCTGCTCAGCTTAGCTGCCACCCGACCCAATTGTCAGCTGGTCCCTCTGCCCCCTGAATGTCTGAGTCCCACAGTACTGATAACTGCAGCAGAGTCACCTGTGAACACTAGATGCTGATCTCCTGAGGACTACAACTGTGCCTTTTGTGTCCCAGCATGGAGCACGTTTCCTGACTTGGAAGACAGACAGGTGGAAGCAAGGACTCCTAAAATCCCAGTTCAAATCTCTTGGCCTTCTCCGCTTCACCAGTATTTGCACATATGACAGCTGTTGCAAATGCTTGTGTACTTATCCATCCCCGTGTCTCTCTCTCTCTCTCTCTCTCTCTCATACATACACACACACACACCTGACTGGGAGATTCAAGGAGCCCTCTCATCATGTTCAGTGTTACCTTTCCTGAGTCAACATAGTGAGTGCAGGATCAATAGTCGGTGCTCAATAAAGGAAGGAGGAAGTGAGCAAGGAAGGAAAATTGGCTTGCCAGTTGTGAAAGAGCCAAATTCCACATGTAGGCGAGTACGTCCATTGAGAAGATAGCACTCCTGGAAAGAGAATGGCCATCTCTGTTCAGGTGCTGTTGGAGAAGCTGAGGGAACGGTCCCTCCTTGCTGAGTGCTGGCGAGGCTGCTGCTTGGATCTGGACCACAGCGGAGTTCTGAAGGGCCTGCATGGTGACGTGACCCCCGGCCTCTGACTCATCGCTGGCTGGTCCTCGCGGCACAGGCTGCTCCATTCCTCAGAGCTGTATCAACCGAGGAAAATTGAGGGAACAGGCATTGCTTTATTTAAATCCGAGGAAAGAATGTTGCCAGCACTGCTTCAAAGGTCATTTGGGACTTCTTCCCGTCCTGAGCAGTGAATAGAGCGGCACCTCCCCAGCCAACAGTGTTCCTTTTCCAAGGAAGTAAATCAGTGCTCTGATAGCTCGAGTCCGGTGCCGCGCACTTGGGCAGCCCTGTGAGCCAGACTCCATTCCAAGGGAGATTCATGGCAGCGGCCAGCCCGTCACAGCGCTCAGAGGTCTTGGGGCACCAAAAAAACACGTCTCTTTTGCTTTAGAGTTTCATCACTCTTAATTTATCTGAATTCAGCCACAGGCACTGGGTAATAATACTAATAATAATAACGTACTTTGGTTTCTAATAAAGTGGCCCCAGACACAAGCCCACTCCTTCATCTGGTGCCCGGGCACAGAAAAAAGATCTCTTCCAACCCTAGAGGAGAAACCAGCCATGGAGAGTCCACTGTCCCCAAACCGCAGAAGGACACTCAGGGGTGGTTTTCATTCTACATGATTCGCACCTCATATCCGGACACTTGAACCCAACTCCTGTCCGAGCCGCAGCTCACTGCCGCAGTCTTCCTCTGGAGCATTTGCTCAAGGAGCTCACTCTCAGTGCTTCCCCGGGTCACTGACAGCCTCCTCTGAAAGTGTCACCTGTGCGGGTGACCCCGGGGCCGCACTACTGTTTCTAAAGCCAGAGTGCCTCTTAGTGTCCTTGTGTGTTTACGATGGCAGGCTTTCTCCCCCTTCTCCAGAAAAAGGAGCCATTGAAGTGCTGTGGCAGCTGAAATTAATGGCATCCCGGAGTCGAGGACATACTGTGGTTAACATTCGGTGTAGGACTCTCCCTCTGCTCCTTCGCAGGACCAGGCGCTTCTGAAAAATGAGTGCATATTGGGCACTGCTGCGCAGGAAACACGTGGGAAATGATCAGGTCTGGGGGAAATGTGGGTGTGAGGGGGGGAGTGATGACAGAGTAAGTAAACCATTTCACTTTGATGGATCCTACTTCACACGGGATGAATAATATTTTTTTCCAGAGAAAGCAATTGTAGTGCTTTAAAAAACTGGAATGACAGATTCCTGAGGTTTGGTTTCTGATTAACCTTGTTATCTGCTTGTTTATTAGCATCATAGATGTTTTGCTTTTCTCCACCAGGAATTATTTCTTCAAATTACTGAGCCTTCTCTAGGGGTGCATTTTTCTAAGACAAATGTGGTTTCATTTGTGTTGCGGCTGTGGTTTCCTGCTCAACTCTATGTGGCCACCCCACCCCATGCATAACCCTCTTCAACAAGTGCCTGTCCCCACCAGGAGCACTGTGTCATCGGTCCTCATTAGTAAGGCCACGTGAATGCTGGCCCTGACCGACCCCTGACTCAGTGACCTGTGTTACTGTCATACACGGATATCCTCCTAATGGTGACTCCGCATATAAGTGAGTCAAGCTCCTGGTGTGTTTTAAGGAGGCAGGGCTGGACAGCAGCTTTTAAAATTCTTGTGCCACTTTCTCAGCCGCCCCCATCATTTCGTACCACTTGAGACACCCTAGGGTTTGGTGGTGAGGAGCCTCTCCCCTCACAGTAAGCCTTTGCCTCAGCTATTCTTTGAAGCGGGGTGATGTTGCTGTGTGTTTGCTGAGAGGGGGTGGGTGCCATGACAGCTGCCCCTCTCTGTGGCTTGTAATGTTTGTGAGCCAGGAACCCACCGGCTATTTCAACCACCACTGGTGCCTACAGCACAGGCAGAAGATCTGTGGTCCTCTTTTCTCTTCCTATTGTTCCAGCTCCCTACCCCCACTCATCTGAAGAACTTGCAGATCTGTCATCAGTGATTTGATCAGTATTATCTTGATCCTGCATTTCATCCCTTTTAGGTTGTTTGGTGTTTTCCTTTTTAATATTTGTTCTATTGTTCAGCGGCACAGCCCAAGGGAAGGACCTTTGGCCTGGTTTTGATTTTGTTTGGGGGTGCTCTCTCCCCCCCAGGGACCCTTGGACCTATATTTATCTTGTGTGTCTCCTATGCAGCATTCCCTGACCATTTTTCAGAAGTGCTCGGCCCTGTGAAAGAGTGGACAGAAGGTCCCATACAAACTGTTAACTACAGTATTTGCATGATTCCGGGATGCTATTAATTGTATGCTGCCTTGTCAGGTGAATGGCACCTTTTCTCAGTGCCAGGCGCACTTCCAGGACAGTCTCTTGTACCCAGCCAGCGTCGATGAGCAGAAAACGGCAGAGCAGGGCACGGTCTGAGGTCTAAGCCAATAGCAGCTTCTAGTCCTGCATGACTAGGTCGTAATTAACCCACGCACAGCCCCCCCGTTCTTCCAAACACCAGGTACGGCACCATCCTGTTGGTTTAGAATTTACTTCAAAGTACAAACTAATGAAGCTATAATAGCTTGGGGGGTTTCCTGTTCCTGGTGATACCCCCGACAAATGTCATGGAAATTAACCCGGTCCCTTAGCAACTATGCCACACATAGGAAAAAAACCACACCGATCCGAGTGGTAATTTAGGGCTGCAGTTTTAGTTTTCAAATGTAAGGGGGGTAAGGGGAAGCCTTACGATTGTTTTATTTTTGATTTCTAGTTTGGTTTCTGATGCCCACCAGAGAGTATGACTTATGTTATCCATTTTATAAATTATGATACTTCCTTTGTGACTAGTTAGTTGTGATCAGTTTTTTTAATGTGTCATATGTGATTAGAAAATTTGTATAATCTCTCTTTTTTATTATTCATATAATCTCTCAACCATGTTTGTCTGCTTGCTCTGTAATTTCTGAGAAGGGAGTTTTAAGTCTCCTATCATGGTTGTGAGTGTGTCAGTCTCTCCCAGAATTCTAACAAGCTTTCGCCCTCCAGTTTTGGGGCTGTGCTGTTGCATGCATATAAGTTTAAGGCTCATATTTTTTTAGTGGTGGAGTCTTCATCCCTATTAATGCTTCTGCCTTAGGTCCCAGTTTACCTGATTAACATTGCTACCAAATTTTCTTTTGGCCAATATGTAGTTGCCTTATCTCTTTCCAACCTTATTTTCAACTTTTTCTGTGTTATTTTGTTTCAGGTGTGTGTCTCGTAAGCAGTATATAGCTGGCTTTTTTAAAAAGTTCGATCTGATAGTGTCTTATAATAGATGAGTTTTATCCGTTTACATTTATTGTGATAACTTTACATATTTGGACTTTTTTATCTTTTAATTTGTGTTTCTGTTTATCTTGCATTTTATTTGCTTCTATGTACTCCTTTCCTGACTTTCATTAGATTAGCAAAGTTTTCTTAACCCACTTTCTATTTTTCCCTCTGCTAGCTTGGCCTCAATAGATTTTATTTCTAAATCTATCTGTACATGTAAATATCTACTTATGTAGTGATTGCCACTAAGTTTTCCACATGCATACTGAAAGATACTTTTCTCCTAATAAAGACTACAGTTTTCCTGGATCTTTCTTCTCAAACAACACGAAGACCTTTGCGTATTTTCTTACTTAAAGTCAACTGGTAATCACAACAAAGAATGAAATTCTGGCCCCAAACACTGCCTAGCATTCTCAGCCTCCTGCCTGGCGGGGTTAGAGGCATCCTGATTGATCTGTGAAGTATGGGCTTTACACTAATATACTCCGTTTTACCCCCTTGGTGGTTGGGGCTGGCTTTCAAGTTCAGAATGATGTATTCATTCCCAGCTCATAAAATCCTGTCTCTCCGATCCCTGAAAGTGTCCCAGAGTAGGGTTGGACACAAGAGAACTCATTATCCTGGGGCCCACCTCCAGGCCTGTTCTGTAAATCCTGGTTTTCGTGTGTAAGATTTCCAGCGGGCTTCTCCCTGTTAACACCTGCTTACTGTTCCTCCATCCCCACATTTTAATGTGCATGTGAATCACCCAGAAGTTTCTTGCTAGAATGCAAATTCTAATTTAGTAGGTCTGTGTTTCTAACACGTTACTAGGTGATGCTGGTGCTTTTGGTATGTGAACCACACTTTGAAGAGCAAATGCTTGGAGAATAAAATTTACCTAGGAAAGTTGGGACTTCAGCTCTAGGTGAGGGTTTCTTGATACTTGATAGCACAGCAGATACTAGAAGAAATGTTCTTTCTGTTTGAAGTAGTTTGGGGTTCAGGATTGTTTTATTTCCAAAGTCCTCCCCGCTGGAAGTGAGTGTTCACTAGCCCTCTGTGAAGTCCCTCTCGCCTCCATCCCTCTGGAGGTCAGCACAGGATATGTGTCGAGTGTCAGGTCTATCACTGTGTCACACAGATGGGACTCTGTGAGTCAGTGCCCAGAGGAAGCGCCTGCCTAGGCCCAGGGGCAGGCTTCCTGGTAATTTATGTTTAAGACAAGCTTTTAATAGACACAGACTTTTAAATAGTAACCAGGAAAAAGATTCTCTCCTCTTAACGGGTATCCATTTTTAGGACTCAGCTGTTGAAGCTCAAGGGTAGCATTAGGCTTAAGTTTAATCTTCTGTATACCGTAATTTACAGCACTGAGTAAAGCATTGTACATACAACTATTTCAGTCATTTGCTGTGATAAATAGCTATTGCTCTTGGTGGAACAGAAATGCCATCTCTGCTTTCCATTTATGACTATTGAATGGTCTCAGGCAGGCTTTTGCTGTAAGTTTTTAAAGGGAAATCCCCACTGATCACATCTCCTCCCTGGCCCAGATGTAATTTCCCTGCCATGTTCAGCAGTCAGCTCTGGGTCCAACGGCAGCTCTGCAGCACACGTGTGTTCCTGGTGAAGCCCGCAGAGCGCTTCTGACACGCACGTCCTGCTGAAGGCTGCAATCTTGCCCTGAATGTCTTGAGCCGTTAAGTAGAAGATAGTGGCAGGAAGCCACCAGCAGAGACCAGGGAAATATCTTAGAGGCGATAATCTGATGCAGGATAAATAGACAGAGTGTGATTCTGTTGGATCCCTGACAGTAGAAGGTGGTGTCAGCTAGGGAAACTGAAAGTAATGGAGGCATAAAGGGCGGCGGGGGGGGGGGTGTCCCCCAGACTATAAATCTCTAGAGATCCACTCTAGGAACACAAGAGACACATATGTTTTCCACTAATCTTCTCTTAGTTCACATACTTTATTCCCTGCCATCTGGGAGGAGGCAAAATGGATATTCAAATATGAGTGACCAACTTGTCTCGGGAAGTCCCTTAAGTTCAGGTCGGCTGATCACCTCATTCTCAGGCTTCCAGAAATTCCCCCCCTTGGCCTCCCCCCACCCCCAATTCCTTTCTCTTAGACAACCTTTCTGAGCCAGAGGGACTGAAATCCTGAGCCTGGCATTCTTTGATTTGTCTCATGTTTCTGAGTACCCACTAGGTGCTGTGCATTGCATTGGCGGTGAGATAAGGACTGAAAGCCGAACATGAGTCAGGGTGGTGAACAAACGAAAACAGCGTGCGTCTCCTGCTTCTGAAAGCTGTGGTGTAGACTACCTTGCATGGGAGTGCTCCCAAATGCCACTTCTCAGCCATATCTCTAGATGATTCTTTAGAAAACAAAGATGAGAAACCTCTGTTCTCACTACCACATTTTGAGGGTGGTCATAGATCTTTAGAAATATTTACAGCATTTGTCATTTATGATGCACTCTCACATACCTCGTTCATTTTGATTTTCATAACTCAGTAAAGTAGATGGGTGGGTGCTGGCTTCCCTGATTCGGAAGTCAAAGGAGTTCAGTGACTTTCCTGAAGTCACAGAACTGAAAATAGACAGAGCTGGGGCTGACTTGCACCCCAGACTCAACACTCACCCCAGTGTATTTTCCATAAACAGATTCCAGTCAAAAAAAAAAAAAAAAAAGGAAAAGCACCAACAAATTTATGTGTTCACTCTTACAGGCAGATTTGCCTTTATGAAACTTCGAACATCTTCACTTTCTAATTCCAGACTTACATGCAGTGAACATGTCCTCTAGCTTTGGCTATCTCTTTCACATGCGATCTGGGCTTTCTGTAATAACTATTCGAAAAACAGTCTTACAGTGTTGATACTAAAGGAATATTATTCAGTTTGCATTTGATTGTTATCTACCCTTCCATTTCCCTACCAGAAGATTCCATCAGAACAGAAGTTGCGGTCATTTCTGCAGACGCTGAAGGCATTTGGTAGTGTGCTGCATGAGAATAGACCACTCGGCATTCTAATTAGTTACACTGGGTGGTGAGAGAATTCTGCAGACCCAAAACTCCACATGTGTGTTTCATGCATGTAAGCCTCCTAATGAGCATGGGTTTTGGCAGAAAGCTGAACACTGATGTTCCTACCACCAGAGCTTAGAGTTGCCTGTTAGTATTCTGGAATACAGACACAGATACAGTGCAGCTCGATCTTGATATCACTCATCCCAGGCCTTAGATACATTCGTGAAACAGGAAGATGAGAGGAAGCGATCCAGGGGCAGAATTGTACATAAGTGGCTCAAGAGACCTGGCAGTTCAGGACACCTTTGCAACCTTGCCGTGACCCCCCCACCTCCCTTCGCCCATCTGTGGAGTGGGCACGGTGGTTATGCTCCGAAGTTATTAGAAATGATAAATTTGTAAATGCCATGGCATGTGACTAGTGCTGTAAATATGCCTCACTGACACATGAAAATAGAGCTGAAAGTTTTGAGCTAAAATATAATGGGCAGGGAACACCAATTGCTGGCAGCAGTATCATTGCCAGAGAGACAGGAGGTAGGGGTGGGGACCAGGTGCTTGTCTAAGGAAGGAGGACAGAAAGACCATCTACGAAGCAGTCTGGGGCAATGTGGTGAAACATTCAAACAAATAGGCACCACATTAATGTTTGGACACCTGGCCTATGCTCCAGCTCCAAGCACCCACTGAATTCCAGAGGGCTGGGCCTGGAGAATGAGGAAGGCCTGGGCAAACCAGTGCCCACATGGGGTTCAGCTGCTGTGTGTGGTGGAGGGTTATGTTAGGAAAGGCTGCAGAGGGGTTAGGAACCAGGCAGATCCTGGAGCCAAGCTATCTGGGCAAGACTGTGACTCTGCTGCTCACAGCTAGGTGACCTGTAGCCAAACCTTCAATTTCTGTGCCTCAGTTTCCTCATTTATAAAATGATGAGAGTATTAGTATCTGTCTCAGAGATTGTCAGGAGGATAGAATGAGTGGGGATGTATACAACCCTTAGAAGAGCGCTTGGCATCTATATACGTAAGCATAGTGAAGCACTTCTCTGGTCTTGCGAATTCCAGCACATGGCCGAGAAGAAACACAGGCTGGATTGGTTGAGAAAAGTTCACTTGCAGAGGACTGAGTGTGTTGACCGTGAATTACATGGTCATCTCCAGCGAGGGAGCATTGGCTAAAAAGAAGGAAGATGGGTCACCACTGGAATGGTTCCCAGCCCTGGCTGGACCCCTGGCTGGTAAGAAAGTGTTGTGGAGGCCTGACCTGTACTCGTGTGGACCATCTTGAAACAAACTTCCCACCTGCTTTCTCCCTGCCCACAGGGAAGTTGGAAGCTTGGGGGATTCTTTATCCACAAAGGCAGATTCCAGTGGCCAGTATCCTAGGAGTTTTTTGTATGAACAAAAAATTGTAAAATTCCTCCTCCTGTCTCACAGGAGTCAGTCTTTCCCAGTCGTCTACCAATACCCTACCTATCTCTACTCTGGAATCCTGCAAAATCATCCCAGTTACCTGTCTGCTCAACGCGGGACACGTCGCTCCCATCGGGGACTGGTGCGTGACGCCTGCCATCCTGCGTCACTGCGGCGTGTGGGCAGGTGTGCTCTGCTGCACACGTCTTCAGAATGACTGGATTTCAGGCTCTCAGAACAAGTGTCTGAAATCCACTGGTGAAAGGGGACAGCAGTCACATGCTGGTTGATGTTTGCCAAAATGTGGCCTTAAAACAGGATGAAGTGATGGCTCCTGGCATGAAACCTGGTTCCCCCTGGGCGTGCCCATCCTGAACAGCTTCTTTAAAACCAGAAGCAATTTGTCATCTTTTGATTCTCTTCCAGCACTGTCCCTGTCACAGGTAGATAAACGAGGCAGCGTACGGGTGTCCAAGCGGCAGACCGTCTAATCCTAGCGGTTTCCTGCGGAGCCGTCGCTCTGCAAGGATGGAAGCACAGTGGGGTGGTCCCTGCCGTTGGGATTGTGACCATAAGCAAATTTTTTCATCTCGTGCCATTTATATGCATGAAATGCTTTCAAAGAATCTCCCAGCCTCCAGTGTGCCATTGATAAGTCCTTTCTCACTTCAGAATCTTGAAATAAATCATACCTTTGCTAGCTCAACATCTCACATCTGTAGTTCCACAGAACGCTGCTAATCAAATCAACTTCTCAGCACCCTTAATGAGAAATAGATAGGGGTTGGACTTGGTGATCTAGAAAGCCGTGATTACAGAGAGCCAAGAGAAAAGGCAGATATGTTTCAGTTCATCTCAAGTTGTGTGCTTATAAGTGGTTAGAAAGATACCCACAGTTTCTACACAGCCCATGTGGACTTTAGATTTTCTTGGTGCATGTAACTAAAGTCGCCAGGTTATTCCCAAGGGTGCAATAAGCAGATGAGGCCTCCTGATCCTTCTTGATGATCAATATGTGGGTGACTCATGCATGACACCCTGTAAATGAAGGATAGGCCTATGTGGCTATCCGGAGCAGGCTTCATGCCCATGCCAAGAGGCTGAGTTGCTGCTGGTCCTGACAGATTGCTTTGATTTCTTCTGTGGCTCTTGGTCATACCCTTCACCCCCAAAGCTGCTAGATTATGGGCATCCATAGTCACAAGGACCCAGGCTTGGCTGGATCGACTCAAGTTCATCCCCAGCCACAGTAAAGTCATCTGCCTTGATAGTGTGACATTGAGCCATTGAATGTCACTGAGGCACCCTGAGAAAGGAGCACTTCTGGGGCGTTTTCTCAAATCTGGACCGGTTGAGCAGGGGAGAGATTTTTATACAGGCCACTAATGCTGGTGACCATGACAAGTTTATAGTCAGCTCCTAATTATCTATGGTACTGAAGGAGAAATCCAGCATGAACTTTAACATTTAAAAATAAATCCCCCAGTTGTTTCAGACTAGAAATCTTTCGGGGGGGGGGGGGTATTTCCTTGTATGTCTTCCCAATTAATCAGTAGTTCTAATGGGCAGCGAAATGTCCCAATGCGGCTGAACGTACAGCACAAGAGGGTAATTCACATGAATTTTAGAGATGAGTCTGAGTTCCTTTTCCGCCTCTCCCAGCCTCTGTTCCTCCTCTTCCAATTGTGTGTGTTTCGCTACGTCATCTTTATAAGGTCAGGGAAGCATACAGTACGTCTTAGCTGTTGTGACTTTCTTAGGCTTACAGAAAAAGAGGGGGAAAACTCTTATTTAATCAAAGATGCTAAAACAACAGAATAGTTTGTTCGTTAAAAGACAGGCACAAACCCAAGTGAATCTTTAAGGTGTCCTGCATTTCATTCATGGTGAAATTACATAATCTTTATTTCTTTAAGCTTAAAAGACTGAGCCAATTGTACATGATATATTAAACTTGCTTACTTACTTTAGAAAAGTTACTATTTTGACAGTATGATCATTACTGGGGGAAAAAAATTTCAGTGTGCCTCCTGTCCGTTGTAAAGATTTCCATTCCCTGGACTAACGCCTTCAAATTCCTGCCCTCTTTTCAAGCTTTGTCATAAAGCAAGAGAGGAAAGAACTGTGGGCTCCTTGAGGATGGAGTTCCTTATAATTCCTCGTCATTGCCCCAGTGTCTGGCAAATAGTAGGTACTCAATCAATGTCTTTACAAATGAATGAATGAATGAATGAATAATTTAGATATTTAGTCCTTTAAGTCAGTGGGACTCAGCCTTTAGCCATGCATCAGAATTGTTCAAGGGGCTGCTAAACACGGAGTGCTGGGCTCTGCCCCTAGAGTTTCTGATTCAGTAGGTGGGCAGGGGCGGGGGGTGGGGGTGGGAATCTGAATTTCCACCAAGCCTCCAGAGGATGCCTGTGCTGCTGGCCTGGGGGCTCCACTTTGAGAGCCACTGCTTTGGGGTCCACTCCGCTGCTTAACTTGACTGCTTTGTTGCCTTTTCCAAGCCTTCCAAGAGATTGACGTCTATAACTATCCTATCTTGCCCCATAGAACTGAGATTTTGATCAGATAGAAGAGCAACCTGGATTTTTTTACCCAAACTACATTCTATCGCTTGTATAATAGAGGGAAGTGAGATTGGATCACTGCCTCCTTCATGACTGTGTCTGCGCTGGCAGGATACAGCCAGTGGGGTAGAGTGGAGTGGGGCAGCTTGCAATATACAAGCCAGATTGCATCTCCAGCCTGTTTTGGAATCTGCACATAATGTCAGCTATGCTTAATTGCAAAGGTCAGACGAGACATGACCTTTTGCAGAAACTGCAGAAGAGCAAAAAGGGTACAGGAGATGGACATAGGATACAAAAGGGAACACATTTGTGAGGTCTTTATACTGGCTGTCGGCCTGACTGAAGTCACTAGGCACCCCCCAGGTTCAGAACCAGAGACTTCCATGGCCTGAGGAAGGCTGCTCTCTGCAAAAAGTCATTCTCCTAATCCCGGATGTCACTTTGAATGGCAGGCGAAGGGCTGGAATTCCAAACCCAGGCCTCTGCCCCCAGCCTCCTCTCCACCCCCCACCCCGTCCACCCTTCTCAGGAAAGAGTCCTCAAGATTGTAAGGACACATGGTAGAAGTCACTGACTCATCGGGTAGAAGGCATTAGAGAGACACAGACTGCCTGAACAGAGAAGAGATCAAAGTGGAACCTGAAAAAGGAATTGAAAGGAAGGAGGGGACCAAGGCCTTCCTCTGAGGTAGTAAGAGTGTATTAGTAACCTGTCATTATATAACAAGTAGCCCAACATGTAGCAGCTTAAAACAACAAATATCTATTGTCTTGTGCAGTTCTCCATGGGTCAGAGTCCTGGAAGCAACTTAGGTAGGTGGTTCTGGCTCAGGATCTCTTATGAAGCTGCAGTCAAACTGTCATCCAGAGCTGCTGTCTGTCACTAAGGGCTTGGCTGTGGCTGGAAGACCCACTTCCAAGGTGGCCCACTCACCTGGCTGTTGGCCTGAGGCCTCAGTCCCTCCCTCTCAGTGCTATGAGAGACATATGAGGGACATAGCAGTTAACATCCCTCAGAGACAACAGCAGAGGAAGAGAGGGAGAAAATCAAAACGCCTTTTATGACCAAGTCTTAAAAGACTTCGCATTATTCTGTTATTCTGTTCATCAGGAGCAAGTCGCTAAGTCTGACCCTCGCTCTAGGGGAGGGAATGAGGCTCCACCTCCTGAAGGAGCAGTGCCATCGCCACCACAGAGAGTGAGCCTCTCCACCCTCCCCTTCCAGGCTCAGAAGAGCACAACAATCATTGATATAGGGCCTTTGGTCAAAAGATGAGGGGAGCTTTTAAAAGGACTCCAGAGGGGACTGTGGCGGTTTTACCTGACTGGGCTGACCAGAGAGGGGTAGGCAGAGGAGGGGGCATCAGAAACTCTCTGTGGGCTTTGAGCAGAGAGTAGGGGTCACACAACACCCTTTTCTCTTTAGGCCAGAAGTGATATTGCTTAGAAAGAACTGAAGCCCCCGATGAGTTCCAAGCCCCAGGTCTGGTTCCAGGGAACAAGGAAGAAGAGGCTGGCTGCTTAGAGCCAACTGTGTGCTGGAGAAAGAGGTGTGCCTAGGTGTGCATCTCCCAGATCATCTGGCCTGCAGGCCCCTTATGGGAGAGTGGGGGTTTAAGGTAGAAGTGGTGTCCTGGGCTGTGCCTCTCAGGAAGAATACCTGGGGGTGGGGGGAATGTTAGGAAGCAGGAGGGGAAAGACCCCCACTGTTTTTATTAAAGTGATCCCACTCAGGATGATAGCTGAGTGGCACTAGGCACAGCAGCAGTGGCCCTTTGTGGCTGTGGCTCCTGGGTCCCACACAGAGATCCTGCCATGGGGCAGGTGTTTATTTTGGCCACCCCAGCTCCATAAATGGATTCCACTTAGCGGTCTTCTCTTGAGGAGGCAGAGCCATTGGTGATGGTCGAATTGTACTGTGTCTATTCTTATCTCCGCTATCGTCCCTGGGGAATAAGCTAATCAAACTTGCTGATGATTTTACACTGAGAAGGAGATAGCTAATAACTTGGATGACAAGTATTAGAATACAATGTGATGTGGATAAATTGGGTCCAATGTATTAAGGGCTATAAAATGAGATTCCATCAAGGCATGAATAATGGTGCCTGTAGAAAAGATTAATCAAATACCCCATTAAAAGGTATAGGAATTCTGGTCAGATAGCCCCTGTTTAATTACACTCCTGCCCCTACCCCACCCCCACTCCATCCCCCCTGAAACTGCTTTTTACTAGGAGAAATAGGGAAAAGAGTTTAGAGGAAATAGTAGAAAAATTGGGACATATGTTTTGATAGAACAAGATCATAAAGACATTTATACAACCAGTGTATAATTTAGGGGGAAAAGGCAATTGGCATGAGAAATCATTTACAAGTGTAATTTCCCAGGGATCCCTGTTGATACCATTCAGCAAATGCCAACAAAGCATTTACTTTCCAAAGGGAGAAAGCAAGACAAGAGAAATGAGGCATCTCCAGGAATGGACCGGAGAACAGCCAAGCCGTAGAGAAGAGTCAGGTGTGAGATGGGCATTGCAGAAGATAGACACACCTTCTGAAAGACTGTGGAGGACTCGCATTGTCCAGAGAAGGCTTCCTGGAAGAGGAGACTCCAGCAGAGGCCCGAAGTGTGGACAAGCTTCCATGTACTTCAAATTCGTGAGCACACTCTGGTGACAGGGTCTAGGGAGAAAAAGGGCTTGAGCAGAGCAGGGGGCACCTGTGGGATTCTTCCCTCCATTTCCACCACCACCACCCTGGTCCAAGCTACCATCACTTCTCGCCTGGACAACTACCAAAGTCTCCAGTTGTTTTTCCTGCTTCCACTCTTGCTCCTGTACAGTCCATCTACACACAGAAGTCAGAATCAAAATAAAACTTAACCATAGCATTCTCTTGACTTGTGGCTTCTTAAGCTAAAAGCAAAAAAAATTATTATCACGGCTACAAAGTCTTGCGTGGTCCAAACCGCATCCCGTGCCAGGCTGCTTTTCACTCTCAACATGCCAGTCCAGCCGGGTTTTCAGAATTTCAGCGCACTGGGTCTTCCTGTCACCAGGCCCCTGCACGTGCTTTTCCTTCTCCGTATGTGATTTTCTTTCACGCCCCCCGACCCCGCCTGCCTTCCTGGAGCTAACTCTGACTTATCCTTCAGAATGCATCTTCATGATTACTTCCTCCTGGAAGACTTCCCTGATTTTCATAACTATATCAGCTGTCCCTCATACCTTGAAAACAAATGTTTATTGTGTGAGCATATGATTGATGTCTGTCTTCCACAGTTAGCTACAAGTCCTGTAAACGCAGGGACCTGGCCTTTGCATCCCTCAGAGCCTAGCACAGCCTCAACAAACATGTACTGACTGAATCATGACCTTTAGTTGGGAACAATGAAGCTTCTTGAGAAATTATACTTGACTAATATGTGTGAATTCTTGCTGGGATGTGAACCTGAATTCATTTCCAGACTGCCCCCTGCTGGCTGTGCTCTTGCAAATAAATCACAGACCCTATCAGAGCCTGTTTCATCCTGTTTAAAGGGGAAGTACCAGCAGCCACCTCACATGGTTGTAGCAAGAGATTAATGAAATCATATTTGTAAAAGCTTTTTAACTGCACTGCCAGGTATAAATATACTGTCGCTTTTCCCTGTGCCTGACACAGAGGGGTCAAACATCTACTGGATGGACGAATGGGTGAATGGATGGACAGATGGACAGCTAGGGAAGCAGTACAAGAGCCAGGAAGGAACCTGCCATGAGAATACATGATGGAAGCAAAAAGAGGAAAGAATTTCAAGAGGTTGGAGGAGCCTTGTTGCTCACTTACAATACCACATATAGCAACGAAGACAAGGAGAGGGGAGTGGAAGAGGGGCAGAGATCGTCTAACCTGGGCAGAAGGAAGTTAGTAAGACCTCAGGGCAAGTCCTTCTCAGCCTTTTGTGTTGTCTGTGCTTTCAGTGACACGCCTTAACTGTAACTTAATCACTTTACTGATTTTTGTCTTGGTGGGGGTGGGGAGGGTCAAACTGATTTGCACACACAGCAAAATTGGTGAGATTATTCCAGCTGCTGCCAGCAGGTGCTGACAAGTGAAGAAGTAAACGTCAGAGGATAAGAGAATACACTAAACATTTATTTTAATAAGACCTAGAAATCCTTCGTTATTTAATAGATTGCCATGGAGAATTAGGTTTTGGTTTCAAAGGTGGTTTTATTCTTAACTCCCTGTGTTCCGGTAGGAATGGGGCTGTATGTGCAGGCAGGGATCTGTGGTACGAGATTCATGTGAGGACTCCTGCAGATTTTTATGAGATTTTTTCTGGTGCACACACACACACACACACACACACTGAGCTCCTGGCCCTGTGATTGGTTACTCCTTCAGCGTGGTGGCTCAGGCCTCACCTCCCTGCCGAGCCCAGACCCAGCCAATCTGTGTGTGGGGGGGCCTTGGGAGTGAGTGGCCCAAGCTGAGCCCCAGCCCGATACACATCATCTGAGGGCTGAGTTCTGATGAATAAGAAAGACATGATGAATAAATGAAACTCCATGGCCACTTCAGCAATCATCTTCACCTCCAGCGCTCCACCCTGGGCTGACAAAATTACTGCTCAGTAGGAAAAAGTTAAGAACAGACTGGAAGAACAGGCCACCAAATATTTTGTTTCCATGAAGTGGTTGCTGGTATGGAGCATGGGTCGATGGGGAAAGGAGGTGGTATTGCAGAGACATTAAAATGATTCAGAGAGGGTTTGAAGGCCCCGCCACAGTGCCTTTTCAGCAGCGACGGCCCAACAGTGTGTTACTGATCTAAAGACAGACTCACGCATGTCTCTGCCCTCCTCTCCACATGCCCAAGATCTAGGATTCTTGGACAGCTGGAGGTTCAAATATTTAGTCTTACCAGTAGAGAGTTTTCTATGAGCTGATGCACAGTTTGTCAGGAGAGAATGTCGAGGCCCTGGTCCTTCTGTAAGAGGCATAGTCCCTTCCCGCCTCGGAAGTATAGGGAGGCACAAGTAAAGACTTCACATACCACTTCACTTCAGCAGCAGACCCTCCTGGTGAGGCCAGTGTCAGTGGGGTGCCTGGTGACAGGCAGGGCAGGGCCCTCTCCCTGGGTTACATGGCAGGGGCAGCAGAGCTGGAGCCCATGACCTCTGACCTGGCCTCTTGCTGGTCCACCTCAGGAGCAACCCCACAGTTCTTAAGTCCAGAAGAGCTTGATGACTGAGAGCTGGACCTGAAGCTAGGTTCACCACTTAGCTCTGCCTCGCCGCTCTCCTGCTCTCTTCTGAGCTTAAATCTTCTCATGTGTGAAAAATGGGTATAATCATATTTTCTCAGAGAGATGGAGATTGAATGTCATGATGCGTGTAAGGTGCTTAGATCGAGCTAGCCCAGCATGAGAAGTGAGCTAGCAGAGTCATGGAAGCCTTGTCAGGCTGTACAGCCTCCCTACATTTTGGTTAACTTTTGAACAACCCTGCCCTTCAGGAATGTCATGTGGCGGGTGTTTCATACACTAGGTAGTTGTTAGGGTCTGGAGTTGAGAAGAGAGGAGTCCATGAAGGGGTTTGGGGTGGGGGCTGCAGTGGGGGCAGGCATAAGAAGAGGATTTGGGGAAGAACTCTGTGGGATGCCTGGTGATGCAGAGACAGGGCCTGAAGAGAAGCTGGGAAGCCAGGAAGGCAAGTGCTTGGACCTGAAACATCAGACTAACAGTGTCACAGGGCGAGGCAGGAAGGAATCCAAGGAGCATCAGATCTTTCAAAAAAGTAGATGAGACAATAACTGAGAAAAAAGAGCTTCAAGTCATATTTGCCTTTTCAGTGAAAGTGAACTCAAATTAACTTCGTTTTGAGAACCTTGAACACACAGATTGCAATCATTAGGTGCACCCTGGAGTGTTGTAAAAACTAGGGTGGGGAATCACTTACCATCTACACTGTTAAGAGCAGGAACCCAGTCTTGCAAGCAAGTTTAAAAACTCCGGTGCCCAGGAAAAAAAATCTGTCTGCCTGTCGAATTTGCATTAAGCCCTCCTCTCCGTTGTCTTTCCCTCGCTGCTCCTTCCCGCCAAACACACAGTCCTGCTTTCTTCACAAACACCACCCTAGGAGAACCAAGGAAAGACATAGGAGTAGAGAACCAGCATGTGGTCATTAGTGCCTCTGCCTAATTTCGTTTATTCTCCTCTGATGTCTTTAGACTGCTCTCCTGGAGGAACAACAAACATTGCAGTAAAGTTTTGAAGGTATTTTTGGCAGCCTGCTGAATTTGAAGGATGCCTTGATGTTTGAATATTTTTATCATATTTGTTTTGGAGCTTTTTCCCCTGTGCACATCGAAACAGACCCCAAACATGTTTAAAGTATTAAAAAACTTTTCATCCCCTAATGTGACATTGCTCATTTATTGTGTTCATTGTGTGGGGGTGCCATAGCTCTGGAGCATATACTTTCGGGTCCTAGAGTTATTGGGGGTGTCTAGAGGTCATCGTTAAGTGGATGCGCTCTTTATTAAGTTCATATTTGATGAAACCCTTGAAAATGCTAATAATTATATTGTGGGACTGTTTGCTCAGGTTAGAAAAAGGAAAACAAAATTAGGCTTATTTTTCTTGCTCCAAACCTTAGTAAATGGCCAGATCTAATCTTCCTTTCATCTACCATTTATACTTGTTACATTTGGTGAATCTAGTTAGTGGTTTAGATTCCTTAGGCTTCTACTTCATCCAGGCCCCTATTATTCAATCATCTTTGATAAAACCTACTGGTACAGAGCCCTGGACCCCAGAGCATAACGTGATGCCAAACTGTGTTCCAAAGGTGCTTCCTGCTAAAGCAGACTGTAGCGGAAGACCTTAAAGAGAGGCATTCCCTGGTCACTCCCAACTGCAAAAGAGGTTTTTTTGTTTTTGGGGGGTTTGTTTTTTTTTTGTTTTCATAAATCTCTAGTTCCACGGAGAGCTCCCCCTAGATCACGTTTCATTCGCTGACTTGTCCCCTCTATTGTGAGAGCTCCCTTTGCCCACACACTCACAGGAATATGATTATGGAGGGTTGTGCCCCTTTAACAACATGGCTTGCATATAGCTTATTTTTTTAACGGGTGATTATTTGCATTAAGAATGAAAGCATTTGACTGTGTTGACGTGCATCAAGAGCAAAATCCAGACAGTAGAAAATAGCAGGTTAGACGGCCCGAGTCTTCAACAGATAAATAGTCAGGAAAAGAAATAGAAGGGAGAACTGGTCGCTTAACAGAAGGAGACATCTAAAAAATGGACAAGATCGAATAGTGTCCAGGGATACACCCATGGGTGATAAAAGCATAAATGGACACAAGGAAGTAAGTGCTTCTTTTGGAAGGGGGAGGGGCTGCAACTTGGGGTAGACATGTTCAGGGGCTTCTCAGGTGGCCGGCCAAGTGCTCTTCCTTCACTTGCCTGGTGGTTACCAGGGCGTCTGCTTTCTAATCATTCCCAGTGCAACACGTGTATTTGTTTTGTGTGGTTTGTGCATCAGTGCTTTATTTTACCATGAAAACTTTTCTTTTAATGGGTCTACTAGGGGTTCACATTACCTACTCCAGCCTTTCAGGAATTTGGCCTTGGGGATGCCTTATAATAAATGATGCTTTACCTTTTTTACTCAGAGAAAAACTGGAAATTCATCTCTAAATTCACCAGAGGGGTTGTCTGGCAGCTTGGTCAGAATTGAGGGGAAATACAGAGGCCCTGTTGATAGAACTTTTCTAGGTTCAGGCTCCTGAAGACTCCTTGCTAAATTAAGAGCTAGACCCTGACATTGGCCACACTGCTCCTGCCCTCACTCGTCCTGATCTTCAGTGATCTTTAAAAACCACAAAGGTCTGTTTAGAGGAATTTATCCCCACTGTTATCCGTCACTTTCTGTGCTTCTTTTGTCCCTACAAATGCCAGTCTAAAGTGACTGCCCTCGTGGTGCGGTGTTCGTGGTGCGGTGTTTAGGGTGATCTCCGCCGCGCCTCTCCCTGCAGCCGAGACACTGTTTCTTTACTGAAGGCTTTCAGCCCTGTAAGTGCGGCTCCACCAGGGCTTCCGCCACTGAGCGTGAGGCAGCGAAGTCAGAGTCAGTTGTACCAGAGGGTCAAGTCAGCAAGAACAGGACTCTGGAAACCTGCAGTCGGGGGACAACCCAAAAGAGGGTGGCAGTGTTGGGAGATCCAAGTAAAGGGGAATCAAGAGCCAGCATTGCCTTCAAGGAGCTTAAAATCTAGTTCAGGCACAGAAAACTACTTTAAACAATACACGTATTGCAGCACTGCCTGATCTCTTCCTGGTTTGACTTCCCAGATTTGCAAAGAAAGATTCTTTTGTTGCTGTTGTTTCTTAGAAAGGTTCCCTCTATGTAAATTTATTTAGAGAGTTTAAAACAAGGTCTCAGCTGTCTTCAATTGTCTACTGTAATGGGGAGGAGAGGGAGAGTGTAAAAAATAATAGAAAGCCACTGGCTGGTGTGGCTCAGTGGATTGTTTGCTAGCCGGGGAACCAAAGGGTTGCCAGTTCTGATTCCCAGTGTAGGCCACGTGCCTGGGTTGCAGGCCAGGTCCCCAGTAGGGGGTGCATGAGAGGCAACCACACATGGATGTTTCTCTCCCTCTCTTCCTTCCTTCTTCTCTCTAAAAATAAATAAATAAAATCTTTTTAAAAAATAGAAAGCCAAAGGAAATCCCAAAGACTAATTTTAATCAATTGTGCCTGTCACACACTTCAGCATATCTCATTAGAAATAACCACATAGATAGGAAAAGGAACGCAAGGGGCCTAAATAATCCACAATATAGATAACCGTTTCCATACACCAGTGTGGTCTGTGGCAGAGCTAATACTACTTCCCTGCACACAGATATATCTGTGATTTTACACTTCTTCCCCCAAAACTTTTTCACATTTCTTCTCTTTCCAGATGCTCTCAATGATTCTATACAGGAGGTAGGGCTAATACTGAGACTTAGAAACATTAGCTGACTTGCCCAAGCCCCATAGCTAGTTAGTGGCAGCAATGGAACTTGAACCTGGGCTGTTTCTGGCCTCCAACTCTTTTCCCATTTCCTCTCCTCTAACCAGCCTTCTCGTTTAGCATCCTTGAGGAAGACCAGCAATGGCAGGCAACTCGGCCACCTGCAAGTCCACAGCACCGGCTCTTGCCAACTCTGGCTTGTATTGTGGCAGTTAAGTGTTCACTGGCTGCTTTGTGTGCACGGTAGTCTTTTAATTAGTCTATGCCTAGGAGGAAGAGATGCTGTATTGAGAAGCTTAGTAGTGAGAAAGTCTGAGTCCTGAGTTCACTGCAAGTTTGATGGCATTAGGATGATCTCAGTCTGCCCACTGTGCTCCTCATCCACTTACACCGGGAGGATAACCAGCAGTGGCTGCATTCAAGATGCAGCCACTGTGCTAAGGACTGTGTGAGGGTTGTGGTTCGGTTTGCAAAGAGAGGACAAGCAGATGGAAGAAAGCAGGATAGTGATAAAAGCATTTAAGGGACTTTATAAAAATAATCAGATCTAGTTATGTTCCTCTTGGGGTAAAAACAGAATAGAATTTATATTCTTGGGCCCTGGGTTGAGGATAGTACTAGGTTGACAGCCAGTGTTACTCAGCATCCATTGCACAGTAGGGTGACCAAGGAAGCTTTCACATATCCTGATGCCGGGCCTGACGTCAGATGGGTGTTGGTGGCTTTGTCACCTGTTGACCTGGCTATGCTGGACTACACTTCCCAGAATGCCCTGTCCTGTGGGTTTCTAATTGGGGTGGGGCCTCAAAGAGACTCTCAGAGGCTCAGGAGAGCACAAAGGAAGCTGCAGCCATTTTGCCACGCAGGCATTGTCACCTGTCTGCTGGCTCACCTCACTGGCATGAGGCAGCGGCCGGGGCTGCAGTTGCTCCACCTTCCCCTGGATCCCCTCTGGGGCACTCTGTCTCCTGGGCCACATTTGTGGGCTTAGCTCCCTGATGAAGGTCCCAGGCTTCTGGATGACATCCATACCGTCAAGGTCAAAGGTAACAAGACCTGACAGGAGTTTCAGTCCTTTCTCGTGGGGTCCCAGTTAAGGCTTGTAAGTTCCAGGTTGTTCTTGGTCTTCTCCCCTTTCCATTCTTTCCTTCTCAACTCTCTGCTGTCTGTCCCATGGACTCCACACCAGATGCAAAAATAGCAGATTTGTAGAGGCTATTTAACCAGCAATTACTGTTGCAAAAGGTCAAATACCTGTTATAGACATACACACACACACACATATATGCACACACACACAGAGTACATAGACAAATATATATATGTGTGTGCGTGTGTGTGTCTCTCCATGTCTATCCTTGTAGTTCTGCTTCTGTATTTAAACCCTGACTGATACAGGGCATTTTCAGAATTGTGGAATAAGAGATGGTAGGTAGCCCAGTATAAGAGAAAGATACAAAAGGCTCTGACTGAAGGGGAAAGCAGGTCTGACAGCTCTCTGTCTCCACCCCCACCCTACCCCAAATTGCCACCTATGGGCCATTTGAAAGCCTTTGGTAGATTTCCTGGTCTCTTAAATGTGGCAGTGTTTGGGAAATCCCTAGGGAGAATCTTAAAAATGCAAATTCCTGGGCTTCATCACCTCAGATCTAGAAATCAGAATTTCAAAGGATTGGGAAAGTGAGAATTTTTTAAAAGCCTCCCTTACCCCAGCCTTTCTAGGGTGCTGGTAATATTCTGTGTCCTGATCTGGGTGCTGGTGACATATGGGGTATTTTGTGTGCCCAATTTCATCAGTTGGCAAACTTGTGATTCCTGTATGTGTGTTATGCATCAATTTTAAAAATAAATAACCTACCTCACACCCTCCACTTCCCCATAATTCCATATTCTAATGACTGGCCAAAGCTGAGAACCACAGGACTAGATGCTTTGTTGTACCATTCCGGGAAAAATCAAAGGGGAACAGAAAAATGTTCAGCAACTGGGGAGTAGTTAAAATCCATTCATAACCCTAATGATATAATCCTGTGCAATTATTCTATCATTAACAAATTTGAAACCCTGAAGCAACCAGCCATAGGAAAGGGTTGAGGGGGATGTGAGGGGCCAGTTAGGAAGATCACAATGAACCCAGGCCATGGAAAGCTCTGAATGGTAAACTGAGAAAAAGAAAATTCACTTTCAAAGACTTAGGGCTTTAGTTTCAGGAGGGGCTTACAGATTTTGAGAAGACTGATAAAAGTAACTTTTTTTTTAGCTAATTACTTAAATATAAATTTTTAAAAAATATTTTATTTATTTATTTTCAGAGAGAAGGGAAGGGAAGGAGAAAAAAAGGGAGCGAAACATCAATGTGTGGTTGCCTCTCACGTGCCCCACACTGTTGTGGAGTGCATTTGAGTAGGAAAAGGAAAGGAAAGGGAAGGGAAGGAGGTAGGAAAGAAGGAAGGGGAAGTCAGGAAGTTAAAGGCCCAGTTGTCCCATTTGAAGGGCCTAGGAGGTTCCTGCGGGCACAGCTGTTGTACATACATTAAGATTTTATAATTACTGTGCAGGGAGGCACTTCACAGGCTGATTCATTTTTTTAAGCAAGAAGTGTCCAGGACAGTTCCTACAGTTGCTCTCAACAGAGGGTTTGGACCTGAGGAGAAAGGGGTTCAGGGGGATGACAGAGAATTGGTTTGAATTACAACCTTCTCTCGGCTTTTTGAAATGAGAAGGACAGGCTCCGCCCTCAAGTGACGGATGCTGAAGATCCCTCGATTTAAATCCACCAGCCCAGATATCTGCTTTGACACTCAGGGACAGCTTCTACAGCCTCTTTTAGTGGCCCTTTCTGAGTGCGAGGACTGTGTGCACCTCCTTCCCCGTCCCCTCTCCCCCGCAAAGACAACTCCAAACACTGGAACTCTCCAGCTTTCACAGTAAGGACAGAATTAGGCTGAAAAGCATCAGTTAAGAAAACCAAACCATAGGCATCATCAAACTTCCTCCGAAAGACACATTTTCTTTCTCTTTCTTGTTTGGCTTGCCGTATTTTTATTTTACCCTTTCTTACTCACCTGTCCTGTAACCAAACCCTAAACTCAGTTTTGAGGACTATCCAGAGAGAATCCATTGTGGAATTTCCACAGGGAATTCCCTCTGGAACTCAACACACTCCCTCACATCCACCAATTTGCTGGCATGTGCAGAGGGAATGCACAGGGATCTTAACATAATTCAGTCTAAAACAGTTAGCAAGACAAATCTAATAAGGAAAACAATAATGTGGGACATTCCAAGGTGAGAGGCCCATTCTGTGCCACTTCCTTTCTTCCCATGCAGATAATCTGAGAATGGAGGTCTGTGAATCACCTCCCCCCAGCCCACACCCCTCCCTGACACAGGGCTCTCCCCAAACAGGATGAGAGCACTTCTTCAGTTTTTCCTTCAGCATTTGTTTAGGAAAAGGGAGTTCACTATCCTGCTGGCTCATGAAGCCACCTGCTGTTCTCCTTCATCTCCAGGGTGGGCTCAGCTCTGGGGACATGGAGGCAGCCCTGTCACACTTGGCTCTGAGACGCTTTGCTCAGCTCATATGTAGCAGCTCCCGGAGTGTTTCACTTGGCTCATAAAAGTTGGCAGAGGCCCAGGGTGCAAAAGCCCAAGTCCCAGGATTGAGGAGGCAGCCTTGGGAAGCAGGAGGGTGAGCCTCAGCTTTCCGGCTCAGTCATACTCAGGTTCAGGTGGCCTGGAGGACATGCAGCTGGGTCACTGTCTCCAACATCAGTGTTCTGTCTAGGTGGATCGTCAGGCACAGCACCTGTCCATTTGTGTGAGCCAACCAGCAGGTAACATCTACTCAGAGTAGAACCACAGAATACTAGAGCTGGAAAGAGACCTCTGAGATGACAGAGTCAACCTCTGCACCCCTTATTACAGTAGAGGAACTCGAGACCCACTGAGGCCATGCCCAGAGTCACTCTGGGAGAGGCAGAGCTGGGCCACCCTCCCAGATGTTCCAAGTCCAAGTCAAGCGTTCCACCAGAGTCCCTTGCCCCTTCTCACAAACGCAAACTCAGCCTGCCATGACTGTCTTCTCATAATTATTTATTATCAGGATTACGGACGGCCAACAGCATTAACGTGTTGGATATAAATGTGTGTATGTGTTTTAAACAGATAGATACTTTTTCCCTTTAACTTACAAGTAAGCCTAAAGCTGATTTGCCTTTGTTTCTTCTTTCTTAGTCCTCCTTTCAGTGATTTTTTGTTTAGGTCTCTAAGGAACTTCTGCATGTAAGATGTTGAAAACTCTGACTGTAGGCACAAGGTGTAACATTTTTTAGCCTGGGTTACAATAAATGAAGGAAAAGGCTGCAATGAATGGTTTCAAGTTTTTTTAAAATCATATCTTAAATTGTTTACTATACAGAGTGCTATACATATCTTAAATTATACTCTCATTTAGAATTGAAGGACGGGTAAAGAGCTTCCCAGTCAAGAAAAAACTAAAGGAGTTTCGTATGAAATGGTAAAGGGTCTTATTGAAGAAGAAAAAAGAGAAGAGGGCCCTGACCAGTGTGGCTCAGTGGGTTGGGTGTTGGCCCACACAGTGAAAGGCCCCCAGCTCCACTCCCAGTCAGGACACCTGCCTGGCTGCAGGTTCAGTCCCTGTCAGGTTGTGCGTTCTGTGTCCAGAACTGATCAGTGTTTCTCTCCCTCTCATTCGCCCTCTCATCCCCTCCCCAAAATAAATAAGTAATATTTTAAAAAGATAAAACATAAGAACAATAAAATGGCAATAAATACGTCTTCCAACAATCGAGTCTAAAAAACAAAATGAACAAGCAGAACAGAAACTGGATCATAGATACCAAGAACATTTTGATGACTGCCAGATGGGAAGAGTACTAGGGGGATGGGTGAAAAGGTGAAGGGATTAAAAAGTACAAATATGTAGTTACAGAATAGTCACAGGCATGTAAAGTAACAGCATAGGGAATGGAGGAGCCAAAGAACATATGCAGGACCCATGGACGTGAACAATGGTGTGGGGATTGCCTGAGGGAGTGGGAAGAGCCGAGGGGAGAGGGGCAAAGGGGGGAAAATTGGGACAACTGTAGTAGCATAAACAATAAAATATAATTTAAAAAATCATGTATGTATGACATTTGTGTATCATGATTTCATACTTGCAACAGGTGTGTTTTCACATGCTGGTGGCAGAGCGCCTTACAACACTTGGGGGGCAGATTTTTTGAGATGTAGTCGACATCTAACAACATAATAATTTGATGTATGTATTCATCAAATCAGTAATGCATGTACCCATAGAAAAACTCAAAAGGCTCCAAAAGGGCCTGCACTGGCAAGTGTCCCTACACCCTTGCCCCCAGCCACCCACTCAGCCACCCAGAGGCCACGGCTGTTAAATCCTGCCAAAGATAGGCAAGCATAGATATGTTTATTTCTTTTTAAATAAATGGGTGTATGTTATATACATTGTTTTGCTCCTTGCTTTTTCAACTTAACAGTGCATTCATTCCTTGTTTTAACCGATATATATTGAGTTCCTACTATGTGCCAAGCAGTGGGTGGAGTACAGAGCGAACCAAACAGATTCCCACCCACCAGGAACTTAGTGGGGAATAGAGACCATGAACGAGTAAAAAGCATACGCTGCATACGGTGGCAGATGTCAACGCAGGGGGTCAGGGAGTGCTCCCTCACAGTAACAAGTTGGAGAAGGCCCATCTGAAGGGGCCAGAGTAAAGTCAGGGAGTGGCCTTGGCAGGGCACTGTGGGCAGGGAGAGCAGCAGGGGAAAGACCCTGACTCTGGGGCATGCCCCACCAATCTTGTGCTCCTGGGGCAACAAAGGGGCGGAGCGCCTGGAGGTTCAGGGTGAAGAATGGTGAAAAAGGAGGAGGGAGGCCCGTCAAGTAAACCCTTTTGTTAAGATTTAGGTTTTATTTTAAGTGAGACGGAAGCCCAGGACAGTTTTTAGCTGGGGAGAGACAGGCTCACTCTGGCTGCTGAGTAGGGAACACACGGTGGGAGGGGGATGGTGGGAGCAGGACACCATCAGAAGGTGCATGTGAAAGTCCAGGCAAGAAGTCACAGCGGCCTGGGTCAGGCCGGGACGGCACTAGAGAAGCAGGTTCTCGATATGTTGGGAAGGTCCAGCCGGTGGGATGTGCTGGTGGTTTGGCTGGGAGGTGGGAGAAAATAGGACGCCAGGGTGCTCTTAGGTTTTGGGCTGAACTGGGTGAACCACAGTGCTGGATTGAGGTAAGGAAAGGCAGGAGAGGGGAGAAATCTAGCATTGGTTCTGAACATTTTACATTAAAGGAGCCAGTTCAATGGGCAAGAGTTGGCAGATGGATTCAGGAGAATGGACTTAGACAGAGGTCAGGGACGGAGAAACAAAGCAGACTCATTAGCACATAGGTGTTCCTTAGAGCCCTGGGACCGGACGTGATGAGAGCAGCTGCCCAACCTTCTCACCCGTGTCCCTCTGGAGTAAAGGTGAAAAGGACACTGACACCAAGGCCTCCCCGGCCTCCTGACGGGTCCTATCCATTGTCCCCCAAGGCCAAGGGGATCAATGTTCTGTCACAGCTGTCACTCTCCACAGCCAAATGCATTGTGTGGTCACACTGTGAGGAAGAAAGAGCACCGGACTGTGGGTCAGGACCAGGAATCGAGGCCCTTGCAGGCAGTCAGCTGTGTGGCGAGGAGCCCAAGGCCCCTCTGGGCCTGGTCACCGCACCCAGGAGGGTGTGAATTAGGTCACATTTAAAAAAATCATTCCAGGGACATTTGCAAAGTGAAGGGGAGACAGTGCAACCAATTGTGTAGTGCTTTCCGGGGTGTCAGGAGGAAGGCAATTTTTTATATATTATACTGTATATACATTTTGAACTGTTTCAGAGTACATTGCAAATACTATGTCCCCTCACCCCTAAATATTTCAGTGTGTATTCCCTAAAAACAAAGATATCCTCTTATGTAACCGTAGTATTATTATAAAAACCAGAAAACAGCACTGAGACAGACCTTACTCACATTTTGCCCATTACCCTGGGTGGCACACCAAGTTTACAAACCAGGTGTCTCATGTCGCCTCTGGTTGTCATGCCTCTTCAGTCTCCTCTACTCAGGACTGTCCTTCAGGCTGCCGTTTACAGCCTTGACACTCGTGAAAATGATGAGCCATGCATTTCGGAAAACGTCCCTCAGTTTAGTTTACCTGAAGTTTCCTCATGATTACGTTCAACTTTTGTATTTTTGGTGTGGAAGGCTCTTTGCAGGGGTGAGCCCTGCGCCTGCGTGGTTAAGACAAGGACGAGGGAGGGCAGGGCGGTGCTGCTGAGTACGGAGAGAGGGCCCTTGCACGGGAACCAGACAGCTCAGGAACTTGAGTGGGAGTGAAAGAGAACATTTGTTCACCTGGCTTGGACACAGCACGCGCTAAATAGGTTCAGGGCTAGTATTTGGCAAGAAAAGGGACCCTCTCCCCAATAGATCTGTTCTCCCCAATTGTTTCAAGTGTGTCTGATATAAATCATGCACTGTGGGTAGAGCCTGCATGGGCTACACACTTCATATGCATTCTCTCAGTGATCTGAGGGGGGCACTGTTTTACAAAGGGGAAAACTGAGGCCTGGAGCACATGTGTGCAGAGGCAGAGGCAGAGCCAGGGATTGACCAGTCCTCAGCCCCGAAGCTCACGCTTGTTCCACTCGACTGAGCTATTTCAAACCTGTTAGCCAGTTTTCTCCACAATCAGCCCTTGCTTTGCTCAAAACAAGGCTTGCATAAAGACTCCAGCTCTATTTTCCATTCATGTCAGTGACTGATACTTGATTAACATTCAGGATTGCTGTCATCTAGAGCATAGTTTTCACAGATGCAAAGACCAATTTTGTTGTTACTGAGGTGGAAAGATCTATTTCTTCATAAGTTACCAAACAGATTTGGAGAGAACCAGTGACACTGGGGGGTCACGCTGGCTGGCTCTGAAAGGAAGCTTTGCTACATCTGGCATCGTTAGCTTTGAGGGGGACAGTCAGAGGCCCATGTCCACACATGCGGGCACCACCTGGCTACTGCACCACAGTTGTGTGACAAAGCACAGCCATCAACCTCTAAAGGGAAACAACCTCTCAACAATCATAGCTGCCTTCTCGGTGTTGCCCTGAGGTGCACATAGAACCCTGGAGAGAAGATCACCTTGTAGACTTTGCAGATGCGATGCTGACCATCACCTCCTTACCCAGTTGAGGACTGTCCTTGGGAAGACTCCCTTCTTGTCAGGACTGCTGAACAAGACCACTGTTCCCACTGCCACCCAGACTCTCAGGAGCAGCGGTGGGAGTACCAGGTTCTAGCCCAGCTCTGTGCAGCAGGCCCCCTAATCTCTGGGAGTTTCCAGCAGTGAGATCAGGGTGCTTAGTACCTGGCCCCAGTTCCTGACACAGATAAGGAGTCATCCGTGGTTTTCTTCCCCCTCCCCGCATTTGCTGCTCAGCCCCTCCTCCTCCACGTCACTCTCCTGCTCCTCCTCTTCCCTCTGTGACCTCCTCAGTAAAAGGAAGTTATTATTTCATACCAAAACGTTAATCACATACAGAGGTTGGGAAGTCGAGTCCCGCTCCACTCCGACAAGGAAAGTAAAATGATCCATCAAATCCTACTTTGGAAAGCAATGAATTAGGCCTTAAAAAGTCTGGCTTTCCCTGAAGAAGCCTTCACTTCATGATTATAACTGGGGCTGGAAGCAGGGGTGGACATAGCTGTGTTGAGAGGGGCAGGGACAGGCAGTAGACCCTGGAAGATATGCACTTAGGGGCAGCTGTAGGGTCACCACCCCATGGCTTGTTTTGTTGGGGGAGCCAAATTGTGTGTATGTGTATGGGAATTGGGAGGCCTTTTTTCATTCAAAGTAAAGTAGCTTTCTTGGAACTATGAATATAGAAAAAATAAGCAGTCTGAGAGCTTAGAGAAATGGCTGTGAATGTGAAATGGGTCAGAATGTAAGTCTTTGGAATATCACCTCCCCCGGGGGAGAGTCTCGGCAAGTGGTAACCGTTTCTTGTAGTATTTAAGGGCAGGGCTGCTGGACACTTACTGCCTGGGTCCACATCCCAACTGCAGTGTTTCCAACTCTGTAGCCTTGGGGAAGTTACTTTATCTCCCTGTGCCTCAGTCTCCTCGTGTGTAAAATGGGCATAATCATAGTCCCTGCAGGATAAGGTTGTTGTGAAAATCAACTGAATTCATGTACATAAGGCACTTAGAAAAGCCTGGCATATATTAAGCACGATGTATGAGTTATTACCTACTCCACTGATTAGAAGATCAGTGAGGAAATTGCCGCTGGGTTTTGCTCATATTTGAAAACATCAACCAAGAGGCTGGTAATATTAAACTTAAAACAGGCTGTATTTTGAGGCTAGACCCCTGCACCAGATAAAGCCCGGCATCTCGACCGCAGGTGAAGAGTCACACGTGCGGTGGAACACGCTCACTCTTCTGCAGGTCTGGTTCTTCGGGGGCACATGTGGTCTCTGCCTTCGTGCGCGACAGTGTGCTCTTTGAACAAGGATCTGACCTTTACTGTGTCAGCTTCCTAGGGGCGCTGTCACTAAGTACCACAATGGAAACATCATCACACAGTTCTGGAAGCCGGGTGTCTGAGATCGCAGTGCTGGGCAGGGGGCCCTTCTGAGGGCCGTGGGAAGAATGTGTCCCAGACCTCTCCCGGCTCCCATGGTTGCTGGCAGTCTGGACCTGTCTTGGCTTGTAGGTTCATCACCCAGTCTCTGCCTTCATCTTCACACGGGTTCTCCCCTGTGTGTGTCCGGCTCTGTGTCCAAATTCCCCTTTTACCAGGACACAGTTATGTTAGAGAGGGCCCACCCTAATGGCCTTGTCTTAATTTGATCTACAAAGACTGTTTCCAAATAAGGTCACATGCACAAGTACTGAGGATTAGGCCTTCAGCATCTTATAGCAGGACACAATTCAACCTGTAACGCTCACAAACCTGGCTCAATCCCGCATGTCCGACTTGCTGAAACTGCCGTCCACTGCCTGGTCCGTCATTCTTCCCCTCCCATTCCCACTCGCCTTCCACACACTGGGTGAAAACTCATTCTCCAACTGCATTTTCATCATGGAGGCATTTATTTCATTCCCAATACTACAATTGGGAAAGAACATCAAGCTCAAATGGGTTAAAATCAAACACCATCAGCAACATGTTGAAAGCCAAGTTCTTACAGTGTTGTAGGGAGGGGTACGACCTGGTTCTCAAGAAAGGAAAACTAAGGCTTGCCCTGACCAGCGTGGCTCAGTTGGTTTGGGGTTGTCCCACAAAAATCACTGGTTTGATTCCTGGTCAGGGCACATGCCTGGGTTGCAGGTTTGGTCCCTGTCAGAGAATGTATGAAAAAATGGATAAATAATAGAAAATTAAGGATTTATATTGTGTGAGGGACTCTCCACTGGCTGAAGTTCAGTGTGGAAAGGAGGAAGGTAGCCATTTAGAGTCATTTGACTTTTCTCTGGGCTCTTTTCTTGTATTCAGAGGAGACCCCCCAGTGTGGTAGAATCAGCAACTGGAGCCGAGTGTCATCCCCCTGTGCTGTGTGGACTGGGACCTGCCATTCTGGGGTTTAGTGTTCTCATAAGTCCACTGGGGAAGCTGGGTTCACAGTGAAGTGACTCTTGACTAGATCAGAGGTATATATAATTTATCTTATTTAATCTGCACAACCAACCGCTAAAGTGGATGTTAATATCCCCATTGCACAGATAGGAAACCTCAAAGAAATTAAAGGACTCCAAAGCCCACATTTTTTTTGTGTTATGTAACCCCACCTCTTTAACTCTTAGTGATTTTTCCATTGGCCTGCATTTTTCCCAAACCCTGGGCAGAGGACGGGTACTGGTCTGTCGCCTATTAGGAGCTGGGCCTCATAGTAGGAGGTGTGTGGCGGGCAAGTGAGTGAAACTTGGCTCACCTATGACCTGAGCTCCGCCTCCTGTCTCCCCACTCCACCCCCACGAAACCAGTCCCTGGTGCCTAAAATGTTGGGGACCCCTGTTCTGAACACTTGGGGAGCTCTGGGTTAGAGATCTAACAACTCCGGGAGTAGGACCTGGGTATTGGTCCAGGTAATTCTGATGTGTTTTTAGTGTTGAGAACTCTGGTCCAGAAGCTCTGGTGCACAATGCTTCCGTATTAATTGGTAACCTTCAGCCTGAGTCTGGGGACTTCCACTAACCCCTTTTCTCACTTCCAGCTTCCCTAACCAATGCCCCTTTGTTGTAGTTCCACATGTTGTGATCAGTCATCCGTCGGGTCCTTCATAAGCTAGACTGGTCATCCTGGAGCTGTATGCCATCTACCAGGCAAAGCTTAGAGATCCTGGCTTTCTGGTCCTGAAAAAGTCATCATGCGGATCCCCTAAGAAACTTGTTTAAAATGCTGAATCCTTAGGCCCAACCCTGGGAATTAAAATTCCCTTGATCCAAGAGTGTCGTCAACGAAAGAACATCTAGCCTGAGGAAAAGTGTTGTGATCCTAATCCTGTCACTTGCCAGAAAGCAGAATCTCAATGCATTGAGAAAATGCTCTGGAGAAGGGCAGCTTTGCACCTTATTTTACACGTTAGAATCAGAGGAGGAGATGCGAGGAAGGTTACAGGGAATCCACGGGTGGTAGTGCAACAGGGAAGTGGGAGGAAAACACAGTGGGAGCATCTCTAAGACTGGATAAAAAGTAAAATGGAGAGGTACATACTTCTTTTACTTTGCCAGGCACAGGATGGCTAACATTTCTGGCCCATAGAGGTTGTATGTGGGGAACAAGATAATAGTGTGGTCTTGTGTGGTGCTGGAGGTTGTGCCTTCCAGGGGTCTGGAGCAGACAATCACTCTAACATTGTAGAGATACATGACCTTAGATGCACAGACACAATAGATAATTTCAAAGTTGAAAACTGCCGTTTGTCAAGGGAGCTGCAGGCCTACGAAGTGACTGCTCAGCATGACCCACTTTTAGTTAGGAATGTTTATGTTCAGACCGTCCTATGTGACGACTTGGTCTCTGGGTTTGGCAGGCCTCCCCCGAGCTCGTCAGGGTGAGTGTGTGACCCCTTTTCCATCCACATGTGTATTTTCTGATTCCGAATTTGGTGAACCACTGATCTAATCTACTTTCCTCTTTGACATTCAGTGATGTGCCCAAGGTCACATAGCTGTCAGTGGCAGAGCTAGGATTCTCCAGGCCCTGCCCGCTTCCATCTTTCATTCCACAAGTCTCCATGGAGGGCTGAAGCAATGGGTCTGACCCCAGTGTATGAGAAATTACCTGAAAAGGGTTTTAAAAATATGGATGCCCTGGCCCCACCCCAAACCAATTAAGTTACAATTTCTGCAGTTGCTTCTCAAACCTTAATATGCACATGACTCCCCTGAGAGCCTTGTTAAAATGCAGATTATGCTTCCATGGTCTAGGATGGGGCTAGAGATTCTGAATTATAAGCAGGTCCCCCCTTGCTGGCTCAGGGACTGTACTTTGTGTAGCAAGACTCTAAGTACAGTTCTGGTCCCCAAGAGTCTACAGACTTCCACAGCTCTGCCAGCATCTCTCTTTTCCACCTCAGTTTATACTCTCTGGATTTGCATTTGTTTTCTCTTCAGCAGTGATTTCCCACTGTGTTATTTATCAAAAGTTGGCCTCCTTACCCATATTAAAGTGCCATGACAGCATTGACCTTGGTTCCAAATTCTTTACCCTTGCCCTTCCCAGCCTATCCACCTGGTACCATGTTCTTCTCTACAAGGCTCCTGATAAAGGTAGCAATGCCATGGCCAGCTCTAGCTTAGCTCCATCCGTAAACAAATACTTACAGCATATCACCCTGACTGGTGTGGCTCAGTGGGTTGGGCATCGTTCTACAAACTGAAAGGTCATGGGTCTGATTCCCAGTCAGGGCACAGGCCTGGGTTGTGGGTTTGGCCCCCAGTGGGGGTTCATGCAAAAGGCAACCAACTGATGTTTCTCTCTCACATGGATGTTTCCCTCTTTTTCTCCCTCCCATCCCCTCTCTAATATCAATAAAAGAAAAAAAAATTAAATAGTAATGGCATCTCTATTGAGTCGGTTCCAAGGTCACCAGGTCCAGATCCACAGCCTTTCCTGAAGAAGCTTGCTGTGCCATAGGGAGGTGAGATGAGTGAGAAAGTCACTGTAAGTCGTGCCTGCTAAGATGCACAGGTCCTGTACAGAGCGGTTAAGAGCATGGAGCCAGCTTTGCCTGCGTTCATGTTCCCAACTCTGCTACTAGCAGCGGCCTTGGACAAATGACTGAGCCTCAGTTTCCCCAATTATAAAATACATATAAGAATAATACATGATTCATAGGGTTGTTTTGAAAGTTAAATGAGTTACCTGCCAGATGCTGGCATACATGGGAAACTGTGTGTAATGCTAGTATTACCTGCTTGTAGGAGGAGAGAATTGAAACAGTATTGTGGCATGCTAGAGCTTGATGTATTCACCACATTTGAATCCTGCCGAGTTGGAGGAAGTGCATCAGTGGTGGTGGGAACAGCATGGACAAAGGCATGGAGGCAGCCACACAAGGACCTATAGAAGCAAGAGTTTAGTGTAACTGACGCTTCAGTGGTGCCTGATGGGAGCAGTAGCTGATGGATTTAGAATGTCAGGTGGTGGAAATCCTTGAAGGCCACACTAAAGAGTTCAAATTTTATTCTGGAAGCAATAGAGAGCCAGTCCTAGAAGATCTTTTAACTACATCCTTTTGTACAAAAGTTGCACATTGTGGTGCTGTTCTGAGTTGAACCACCTTCCCTCTTTAAGTAATTGTAGTTATTTTCTTCATTTCTCTTCGTGTCTACCTTGTGGTGTTGATACAAGCTTCTCTCACAGTCTGAGTGAACATTTAAGGCAATGCAGTGACCTTGGGCCAGGTCACCGAAAGGGTCACATACCACGGAATCCATCTAATCATTGGAGCTCACAGTTCCAAGCCTCTGGGCCACTTTTAGTCAGTGGAATCTTGTCACTTCCCAACCACAGAACTCTTAAAAAACCATACGCCAAGAGCTTTGAGCAAGAACCCACAGCTCCAACACAGTTGTTATTCCTTTTTCCTTCCCTTTAATTCTTGTTTTTAATCCTCACCCAAGTATATATTTATTGATGAAAGAGAAAGAGAGAGAGGGAAACATTGTATGCACCCCAAGCAGCGATTGAATCCAGAAACTTTTGGTGTATGGGACAGTGCTTCAACCAGCTGAGCCACCCAGCCAGGGCTCCCACTAGGGTAATACACTCTTTGTCTAACCACACACACACACACACACACACACACACAACAGTAGGGAGTGTACAGAGCTACATGCTGCTGTGTGACCTAGTGACAAATTGCTTAACTTCCCTATGTACCCAAAGGTGAGGAATTCATCTGTGACATGAGTGTCATTGGAGTGCCTGCTTCAGAGAACAGACTGACAGTTGACAGAGGGGGGGAGTTTGGGAGTGGGTGAAAAAGGCGAAGGGATTAAGAAGTACAAATTGGTGGTTAAAGAAGAGTCACAGAAATGTAAATTACAGCATGAGGAATATAGTCAATATATTGTAATAAGCATGTATGGGGCCAAGGCAGGTGCTTTAATTAGCAGGGGGACCACTCTGTAAAGTACATGATTTTCTAACCACTATGCTGTATATATGAAACTAAAACAGATTAATACTGGATGTAAACTATAATTGAAAAATAAAAAAATTAAAAATGAAAGTAAGAGTACCTACTTCATTGAATTATCATAAGGGTTAAATGAGTTAGGCAGGTAAAGCAGTTGAAACCATGTGTCTAGCACATGGCCAGTCGGCAGTAAGCTTTACTCATCATTATTACAGTGGAGGACATTTGAGAAGCAACATTAGAATGGGAAATAGTGGGCAAGCGGGCTGGAATGGGACTAAAAGGGAGAAAACTGTACTTGAACAATGATTAAAATAAAATTAAAAAAAAAAGAAGGGGAGGAAGAAGAGAAGGGTCCCTGGTATATAAGAGACCACTGTTCTGATGAGAATGACATATTAATTTCTCCATGTATTGTGTGATTTTTTTAAATATATTTTATTATGCTAAAAAAATGGGAAATAAGTAATTACCAGTTGGAAAATGAATAAAAATTTTAAAAGCTGATCATAAGTGAAAATTTATGGCAATAAATTCAAAAATCTAGAGAAAATATAGAATTTCCTAGCAAAATATCAATTATCAAAATGTCCCTGAAGAAGTAGAACACCTGAATAGACCAATAACTGCAGAATACTTTTGAAAAATTTTACACTCTTTTTTACCCTTTTTAAAAGACCTTCATGGTCTTATAACTGCGTACAATTTAGTCTTCAAAAACCAGGTATAGCCTTTGTTATTAAAACTATTTTAGCCCATAGCATAAGATGAAAATTTCTCTCAATTCGTTTCCTGAAGCCAGCATGACCTGAATGTTCAAACCTAAAAAGCACATCTCTTCTATGTCAAAAGCTTTGAGGATAAAGGTGACCTTGACAGAAAAAGATGGGGAAGAAAGCAAGCCTTGGTGTTCATGACATGCTCTTGGTTTATGGCCACGGGTCTCCACCTGGAGGCACATAAGAATCACCTAGGCAGCACCAGGCCCCCCTCCCAGAGATCCTAATTTCATTCGTCTGGGCAAGGGCCAGGCCTTAGATATGTTTTCAAGCCCCCCACAACCATTGCTTTAAGGAAAGTGGAAGTCACATAAATCCACAGTCCTGGATTATGGTTCCAAACTATCCCAGCACAGCAGAGTAACTCAAGGAGATACTTTCTGCCAAACCTTTGACTTGATCAGAGCTAGAAGAGGCAGTCATTTGCCACAGACTTGCCAAGCTCAGAGCCATACGGGGTTCCGCAAAGCTGCAAGTGCCCTCTCTTCAGAGACCAAAGACCTAGTGGGGAGCAAGGCCCCTCATATTTGTAAGTTCTGAGCCAGTAACCTAGCCTGCTACACAGGAAGGCCAGGAAAGCCCACAGGGAATTTTAATCTCTGGAATCCAGTAGGATTTTAACAACAGATCTGTTCATTATTGTGCTGCAAGGTAATTAAGCCCACGAGGTAAGCAGTTACGTATATAATGACTTAGCAGTATGCGCACAGCCAGTCCGCGTCTTCAGCTTCTGCTCTTTGTCCATTCCCCGGTTCCTGTATCCGGCACCAGCATGGGCAGCACTGTTAGCCCCATCGAATAGTCCTGTAAGCTCCAAAGAGGAAGGGATGTCTGGACCCCTTTTCTCCATTAGTTGGGGTTCCCTGGCTAGGGGCTTTTAGAGTCCCTTCTGACCACCCATCCTCCTCAGAACCCAAGATAACTGTATATATTAGTTTTATCATCTATCTTCAGCCTCAGTTGTAGCTGTAAATCTAGTTTCTACCCCTTGTTTTATTTAATAATAATAATAGTAAGGCAACTTGAACAATTCTTAGCAAAAGACAACGTAAGAAGTAAACAAATGAGTAGGTTGTTGGCTTAGGTTTGGTCAGTTAGCACAGGAACAGTGCGGACTATGAGCCTGTGTGCACCATACCCCTCCATTCACTGTTCGCAACAGTGAGTCTGAAAAGATGAAGCATACTAAGGGGCGGTGACGAACGGTACAATGCCAGGGGTTTGCTTTACAGTGTTCCCTAAAAGGAACAGTCGGTGGTGAAAGTAAGTGAAATGGGACTGGCAAGACATTAACTGTTAAAACTGGGTTGTGGGTACATGTGTGGTCCTTATACTTTTCTCTTTTCATACAAGTGTGAAATTTTTCATAAGGCCCTGGACAGTGTGGCTCAGTTGGTTGGAGCATTGTCTCGTAGACCCAAAGGGCATGAGTTCAATTCCCAGTTGGGGTACATACCCAGGTTGCGGGTTTGATTCCCAGTCAGGGCACATGTAAGAAGGTGGCCGATCGATGTTTTTTTCTCTCTCTCTCCCTTAAAGCAATGAAAAAATGTCCTCTGGTGAAGATTTTTTTAAAAAAAGAAGAAGTTTTTCCATGAGAAAAGAATACAGGGAGAGACCACAAGTTGGTAGAGATGAGCTTCTCTCAGCACATGACTAACGGAAGGCTCTGGACCCTGAAATAAGTGGGGGAGAGGGACTGGCTTCTCAGTTCAGACCGTGCTGCCTGCGGCTGGCAGTGTCTGCATGATGGTCGGCATCTCCCAGGCTCAGACTCAGTGCTCTACGGAAGGCTGCCAGCAATATCAGCGCTGTTATTATAGATGTTGTTGCTGTGGTCCAGGACATAGGGGCCCAGTAGGAAAGAGAATGAGGAAAAATAATTTCTTCTATTTGAAACCATTTTAGCTCTTATAGGTGAGAACACAGAGAGGAGGAGTGTCTTTGTTTCCTTAGAATAAATTTGCTAGCTCTGGCTGAAAGCTTCCACCTTTTCAGTTCCTGCTGACCATATTATGCGCCCCGTCAGAGACAGTGTAAATACAGAGGCCAGAAAGTTCCAGAGCTTATGGAGGAATCCAGTCATGGCTGTGGGAAGGATATTCTCACATGTATTCTTGCTTGCTCTCTCTCTTTTTAATCCTTGAGGATGTGTCATTGATTTTAGAAAAAGAAGAAGGGGGTGGAAAGGAGAGAGAGAAACTTTGATGTTGGAGAGAAACATCAATTAGTTGCCTCTCGTATGTGCCTGATGAAGGATCGAACCCAAAACCTTTCGGTGTATAGGACAGTGCTCCAACCGACTGAGCCACCTGGCCAGGGTTCTATTCTCTTTCTTTGCTCCATATTCCTCTTGTTTTGCTTCATATTTTATTCTCCACCCTCCCCACCCTCCTGCTCCCGCCACCTACCCAGCTCATTCCCTTTGATTAGACTTAGGAAGAGGTCCTGACCTCATCAATGATGTTTATATGTCAGCATTCAAAAATCACTCTCATTCACCAGAAACCCATCTTAGAAGAAACTCCGGAATCAGCCAAGTCAAGGTTTTTAAAAATGTAAAAGGAGACCCTGAGGCAAGGGTAGGAAGAGCTGATGCGTGCTCAAATCAAAGTTAATCAAAGGTTATTGATGATCTATATAATCTACAAAGGATCACCCAGACAGGAATCAGGCTGCCTGTCCTGACTTTTCCCAACCGTGGAATTTCCAAGGGAGGGCGGGTTGGGCCCACCAGCAGTAGCAGCTGCCTCAAGCTGTGCAGCCCACTGAGAAGCGATCTGAGGAAAGGCTTGAGTTTGGTTTTTGTTTTGTTTGTTTGGGTTTTATTTTTGTCTTTAGCATTTGCTGACTGAGAATCCCTTGTATGTGTACAGGACTCACAGTGTACAGAGCACATTTATTCTGGATCATCTCACTTGACGCTCCCAGCAGCACTGTGAAGCAGGATGTCCAGAGCCTCAAACCCTTATTTACAGATGAGGAAACGAATCCTCAGAGTGTAAGGATTGTTCAGGTCAAAGTATTAGTCACTGGCATAGCTACAAGTAAGTTCTTCAGTTTTCTGCCATTAGGAGAGTTAACAATCCAGAGAGAAAGGCAAACTGACACACGAAATACTGCTTAAACATGCATGTCTAGCACTTAGCAGAGCCTCAGAAAGGCCAGGTGGATAAATGATTGGATGGATGGACGGATGGAGCTTTTGGAGATTGGAAAGTGAGTCTTACTCACTTTTGTACCCCTGGTGGCTACCATAATGCTTTGACCTACAGGACCCACTTAATAAATATTTTTAATGAATAATTCACTATGTATATACATACTTTTGTACCAAGATAAAAAGTGTTTATGAAAAAGGTAACTTTGTGAGCTTTAAAGGATAGCCCTAGCCAGGCGGCTTGGTTGGTTGAAGCATCGTCCTCACATCAAAAAGGTTGTGGGTTCAGTTCCCAGGCAGGGCACACACCTAGGTTGTCTGTTTAATTCCCGGTCTGGGCATGTGCAGGAGGCAACCAATCGATGTTTCTCTCTCTCTCTAAAATCAATAAACATATCGTTGGGTGAGGACTAAAAAAAGAATATGAAAGACTGAGAAATACACTGTGAATGTAAATTACTCTTATTTATCAACACATATTATTCACCATACTGGGATGTAAAAAGTCTCTCATTTATTCATGTATGCATTTCAACTGATAGTGCTGAGTGCTTGCTGAGCAGTAGATTCTGTTCTAGGCATTGCTGCTACAACAGTGAACAACAGTAAAAAAGGTAAAGTCTCTGCTCTTATGGAAATCACTTTCTATTTGGGGATGATAGATAATAAGCAACTAAACAGACAACATATTAATACAGAGAAAGAAAACGTAAGCGATGATGTAGGAGTTGCTATTTTAGTCACAAAACCTTCTGTGATCCCATGACATTTGAGCAGAGACCAAAAAGAAGTGTTGGGGCAAGTCATGAAGTTTGCCAGGGGAAGAGTGTTCCAGGAAGACAAAACAGCAGGTGCAAAGGCCCTGAGGCAGGACCATGCTTGGCAGGTTTGCGGCACAGCTAGGAGCCCGATGTGACTAGAAGGGAGTAAATGAGGCAGAGAGTTCCAGGTGATGGGAAGATTCTGAGATCTCACCAGGCCTTGTCTGCTCTGACTGTCACCACCTATTGCCCACTTCAAAATCAGGTGCTGCTGGGACGAGTCAAGGCAGACGGGGTGGACTGCGAGTTACACACAGGGCTGACGACCACCCTACCCAACGTGGACCCCATTTTTCTCAATATTGACCTACAAATGCCCATTTCAGGGCAACCGCACGCTTGGCCTGCCCAAACCTCAGCACTGAGTGCTCCGAGGGCCTTAGTGGTCAACAGCCCCAAGCTGCCAAATCAAACTACAAAATCCTTCCAGCTGTAGTCCCTAAAATTTCTTCTCAAGGAAAAAAGTTCTGTGATCTGCCCTTGTAAATGTGAAATCTGTACTTAGATTTTGAGTTTATTTTATAAGAAGGAATAAAAACTTATGTAGTTAAGGAGACACTTTTCAATAGACTTTATATTTTAGGACAGTTTTAGATTTACAGAAATTTTCAGAAGGTTCCAGGCAGCTCCCAGTGCCCCACACGAAGTTTCCCCTGTTGGTAACATCTTACACTCATACAGTACACTGGGCACAATTAGCAGCCCGATCCGGGTGCTTTATTATCACCTGAAGTCTGTAGTTCATCCAGATGTTCTCGCTTTACCCAGCGTCTCGCTGTTCCAGGAGCTCCTCCAGCACGACACACTATGTCTAGTTGTCGCGTCTTCTTAGGCTTCTCTTGGCCGTGCCAGTTTTTCACTTTCCTTGTTTTCTGTGACCTGGACAGCTTTGAGCCGTACTGGTCAGGAAATTTGTAGGAAGGCCCTGTGTTGAAATCTGTCTAATATTTTTGGCATGACTGGACTTGTTGTATGGCTCTGGGGGTGAACACCACAGAGGTGACTTTCCTCACATCACCTCAAGGCTGCCGCGCCTTCAGCGTGGTTCGCCACTGTCAGCGTTGGTGCTACCCAGATCACCTGGCCGAGGCTGCGCCTGTCAAGTTTCTCCACCAAAAAGCCACTGTCTACCCCCACCTTTTCCTAAGCAGTGCTCTTTGGAAGGAAGTCACTGCGCACAGCCCACACTTAAGGAGTGGGGAGTTATTCTCTCCCTCCTTGAAGATGAAGGTCTACCTATATTATTTGGAATTCTTCTGAAAGAGAAATATGTCTTCTTCCCCATTTATTTGTTCTTCCATCATTTATTTATATCAGTACAGACTCATGGATCTTTATTTTATATTTTGGACTGTAATCCAATACTACTTTCTTTTTTTTACTCAAATTGTTCTTGTTATTGCTACTGGAAATTCTTCCAGTTAGCTCTGAGTTCTTTTGACACATACTCATCAATTTTAGGGCTCCTTTATTTTATTTTTTTAGCTATGCCTTACTTTCTGGTACTACAAGATACTTCAGGCTCATCTTACACATCTCATCCCTGTCTAGAATCATCCATTTCTCCAGTGAGTCCAAGTTCCTTTTATTGAAGAATGGTATTAGAAACCAATACCTGGGCACGAGGTATGCTCGTTGCCACTGGAACATTGTTGCCTGTAGCCCCTTTCAGCTGACAGAGCAAGGACTTAGGCGTGTGTGCGCTTACCCATGTGTAAGTGCTAACCCATGTATGTATATACAGATCTATACATATTTCTGCATTAACCATCTGTACCTATATTAAGGTAAACATGAGTTTGCACTGATGTCTCCAGCTCGAACATGTTGCCGTATTAGATTATTCTAGCCCCCTCCCCGTGCGTCTCTGTAAATTTCCGCTCCAGCGGTAGGAAACCTGGCTTTTACTGTGTGCTGTCCATTTCCTTGTTCGGTTCCAGCCTGCACCCGTGGCAGTGTCAGAACTGTTCAACGGCGCCCCCGTGGAAGCGCCTTCATCAGATGGAGTGCAGTGCTTACCTGCAGTGTCTTTTCCTTTAGTCTTACAGATTCCGCTCCTTGGCAGAGTTACGCGGCTCAGCATTTTCCCCGCCTTCTTCAGGGAGGCGGTCTCGTAGGTTTGTCACACCGTTAGATTTTCTTGTCAGAGTCTGTGTTCCTTCCTGAGATCCTAGGGGACACTTTTTAATAACATTTTATCTCCAGGTGGATAAAAGAATTCAGAGAACAACTTTCGTAAGAAACAACATACTGTAGTACATACTTCTTGTCATTTTCTCATTTGTTTAAAAAAATTACCCATATATTATATAAATATTACATTAATACATGTTAAAGGCCCCTTTAATCCTACCCCCAGCGTAGTTCCTCCCCAGAGGCACACGCCGCCGTCCATCTGGGACTCATCAGTGTGCACTATTTTCTTGCATTAATCTACATATATGTACCCATAGATAACGCCCCATGTTGCTATGTGTGCTTTCACATAAACGGTATTGTACATAACTTCTGCAGCTTGTCTGTCCATTCAGCGTGGGTGTCTTTCAGTTCTGTGTGGCCCTGTGCCTCGGGAACTGAAAGTGGAGCCGCGCACTCTGTGGAACGGACGTGTTTGGTTATAGCTGTGGCCTTGCTTTCTGCTGCCGCTACCAGCAGTGCCGCAGTGAGCATTCTGATACGCGTGCAAGTGTTTCTCCAGGGACGGCTGGGTCACAACGATGCACATTTTAATTATAGTGGCTGCAGTCAAATGGTCCATCAGTAAGCCCAAGCTAGGAAAAAACCATGTTCCATATTATGTGGCTAAGTGGGACATAGAAGAGAATCAGATTGTTAGTATTTAATTTGTCTTAATGTTTCTCTCTAGAGAATACTAACTAGGGGGTGAGACTCATTGTGAGTTATTTAAAAGAACCTCATGCTGTGATGATTTCAAGTGCTTTTAAAATGTTAATAATTAAATTATTAGAAGAAAGGCAATATGGTCTATCGGTCTACTGCTCTTGCTCCAGGCCACTGATTCTAAGTAGGTGCCGCAGCAGTTGTGTGAATCTTCAGGAACGTCATACTTGCTTGACGGGGGCCTGACAGGCCCCAGCATGAAAGAACCAGATGGGAGATGCAAGGTGAGAGTCTTTGTGGCCTCCCACATGCTCCCAGTGAGTAGGAACCTCATGTGTTCATCCATTCAGCAATCATGGCTGATCATCCTCCAGCAGCTAGGCACTGGAATGTCCTTTTGCTGTCTAGTTATTCAGACAGGCTTGAAATGCCCAGAATGCATCTGCAGGGGGGGCCACTGTGTTCTGAACCTTCCCTTCCTGTTTGGTTGAGCGCATGTTGGGCACCAGGCAGGAAGCCCAGCGCAGAGGAGGCTGAGGTGGGGACCACGTGCTGCTGTCCAGGGCTTGCTCACACCTGGCTCTGACAGCCACCACCTCAGACTCTCGGCTCCTTGTTGGCGTTGCCATACTGCAGGGTCTGTGAGGCATTTCTGTGCTGCCTGAGGATGGGGGATGTGTTAAACATCCTAAAATAATGTGAACAGTAGATTCAGTCCTTACAGATTGCCAGATGTGCACCATTTCCCACTTCACTCTCACAGCCTTCTTTGTGTTCCTGGAATTATTTCCTAGATGATTTGGTGTTTGGATGGATGTGTGAAAGCTAATAACTTGCTGTGCTGCTATTTAATCCGAAGTGGAAAAATTAAATTAAATTAAAGTTGCTCCCAGTGTCCGTATTCTGATGAATGAGAACCAGGTGTGTGCTTCACACTCAAAGAGCATGTCCCTTACAGGGGGCTCTGCTCACACCACCTCTCAACTCTGGGAAGTCACAGACGGGGCCATCTGAGGAGGGAGCGGGGGAGGGGGGTTCAGATTTGTTTAAGCTTTCATTGGAACACTGATTATTGGGGTCTTACTCTCCCCGTAGTCCTATAATTTGCCAACTGACTCCAAAGTGGGGAGGGCAGAGATGGAAGAGGTCTGCTAGCTCCCACTTACTGTTGTTTTATATCTTTTCTCAGAGCTAAGGCATTTTCTCTTGTTTTGTCAGTGGTCAAAGAGTTAACTCTCTCTTCTCTCAGTTCTCTTCTGGACCTTGTTTGTCCTGTGTAATGGGTTGAACCGTGCCCCCTAAAAAATAATATTCTGAAATCCCACCCACTGTCTCCCTGTGAATGTGACCTCATTTGGAAATAGGGTCTGTGGAAACCATCGAGTTGAGGTTGTATCAGATTAGGGTGGGCCCTACACCCAGTGACTACTGTCTTTATAAAGAGGAAGGGACGGTTCAGACACACACAGGGAAGAGGGCCACGTGCACGTGCAGGCAGAAACTGGAGTGATGCAGCCATAAGCCAGGAGCTGCAAGGATTGCCAGGGACACCAGGAGCTGGGAGAGGCCTGGAACAATTCCCCCTCAAAGCAGAAAGAACCAATCCTGCCAGCGGCGTGGTTGCTGACTTCTGGCCTCCTCAGCTGTGAAAGAATAAATGCCTGTTGTTCCGAGCCACCTAGGTTGTGGTGCTTTGTTACAGCAGTCCTCAAAAATTAATACACCGTCTTCTGGGTTTTTTGAAAAAAGGAGGCTTTAAACCAAATATTCTGTTTCCATCAAAGAAAGATTCAGGCCTACATCTAGCAGTGCCTTTCAGTTGCAAACCGGAGCCTTTCCGGCGAGCATCCCTTCTCCGTTCCTCCAGCTTTGCAGCAAAGTCAAGTGCTGAGTGTGTCAGCAGCCACATGGACACTTGAAGCCTGTGAGCTCTGACCCTGGCGGCCGGCTAAACAGCCCAGCATAACAAAGCTGCAGCTCGGAGGTGGAGCTAGAATTCACAAACGGGCAAAACAAAAAGGGTTTGACCTCCTTACTCGACTGCATTCACAGGGAAGAGACTGCAGTGCCACAGGCTATCCCAGTTTGTGCCAACCTGCAACATGCAGGTTTTGCCAAACAATGCACACACAGGGCCTGGGAACAGGGTGGGCAGCCCAGTCCTGGGTTCCCTGTGGCCTCTCTCCCTCTGGCTGGTGTTCTTCAAAGGACCATTCAGGATTCATGGAGTTTTCCATAGTATCATAAAATTGTGGGATTTTAGAGGTGCAAAAGACCTGAGTTATGATTCAATCCAACTTCCCACCCATTTTATTTATAATAATACCATCTGGTATTTGCTGAATAATAATACAAATAATACCAAATATTTATTGCATACATACTACGTGCTAGGAAATTTTCTAAGTGCTTTGTGTACATTAACTTATTAGTTAACACAGCAATGCTTTGCAATAGGGACTCTTGTTATTCCCAATCTGTAGGTGTGGAAATTGAGGCACAGAGAGTAAAGGAACTTGCCCAGAGAAATACAGCTAGCAAGTGGCAGAATTAGGACTCAAACCCAGGTTTGTCTAATCTTGAGCCATCGTAGGGCCCCGCTCCACAGAGACCCCAACATAAAATGATCTAACCTGAGTCACACAGCCAGAGAATGAGAATACCAAGCAGACCTGGAGCCACAGTGCCTAAGAATTGGAAGTAGTACTGTATCTTCTTATTGTAGACCCACCTAGAAACACAAGTGTGTGTGCAGGCAGATGTATGCACACACACACTCCTCTTACAAAAAGGAAACAGCAGTCCCTCCCAAGAGAACACAAGCCTAAAGGTAGGAGTTTAGGAGAAAAACCCCTCTGTATTATCAATTAGGCTACCCTGTTCTCATTAATATAATAAGTTTCTCTGATACAAGTTTTGCCCGAGAGATTCCCTCCCCAAAAATGCACTAGTTAGAGCTGGATTTAAGAGAGGCAGTCCCAGCAAGGCCAAAGCCAGCCACACTGTCCCAAGATGAACAGCCAGCAGAGGGAAGACAGACCTCTGTGGGCTCCGTCCGGCTGGCCAGAGCACTAGGCTGGGACTGCCATGCTAGCCCTGGTAATTCTTCCAAGTTTTCCTCTGGGATGATCTTCCCTTCTCGTGTAGGGTGTTCACAGCTTTTGCAAAACAATGTCACAAAAGAATGACACCAAGTCAGGGCCAGCACATGTGCTGCCCCCATTGTCCCCTACCCCCAGCTGTGGGACAGGACCTCTTCCCCGCATGGCGAGGCCTCCAGGAGTGGCTGCGATAGATGGGTTATATGAAAGAGCTGGATGCAACGGGGAAGACGGCTGCCCCCCAGCTGTCCTGCAGCAGCCCCGTTTGGTGGCTTCAGAGTACCTTTATTAATGACTGCAGCAGCAGCTCAGTGTGGCGCCTTGTTGGCCCCTGCTCATCACATACGTCTGTTTGAGTGGGGCCTTCAGTTCCTTTCCTTCTGCTTCCCCCATGGGAAGTGGGAGGCCGTGGTGGACATGAACAGAGTCAGAGATTTGAGGTGACTTCCATGTCCTGACAGTCACCCTGTGATTCTCTGTGTGTGCCCTCTCCCCAAGCCAGCTGACTGCCCAAGCTAGCTGACCAGCCAGAGATAGAGATGGGGCGGGAAAGCCTCAGCCACCTGAAGCTGCTGTCCTGACCCTGCCGTTCAGCACCCCAGCAGCAGTGTCTGGCGTTGGGTTTCTGTGGTCGTTGCTGCTGGAGCCATTGGGTGGGTGAAGGGTCTCCTCACTAGAGTTTCTGTGGGTTCAGACCCGGGGTGGAGAAGCTGCATATGTGGAGCCGAGGAAATGTTCCCATGGCCTCAGGTCTGAGAGAATAAAAAGACCATAGGAGGTGAAAAAGCAAAGGAGGTGTAACAAGTGTCTTGGCCCAAGTGAAGGGACTGGCTGCCCTTGGGAGCCTCTTCAGGGCTTACCAAGGTTTGCCTCGATTCTGCCAGACAGGTGGAGAGTGCCCTGGGACTGTCAGGGGATGCCCAAAAGATACCGGCTCCTGTGACATACAAAAAGGTGCCTGGGTTACTAAATCGCAAGAGAGCAGGTGTTGGCTCTACCCGTTCAAGCCCACAGATGCTGGCGAGTTAAACACCTGCACTAAGGATAACTGCTGAGAGAAGTGACTGTGGCCCAAGGGCTGTACCAAGATCAAGATTTCAGGCTTTGTAAGCAGTATTCAGACTAAAGAAGCAGGAAGCAATTTCCAGGTTCCAGATTCTAGCCCACTCACCAAACTTCTTATGACTTAAGATATAATTTAATATATCTTTGAGTTAGAGGGTCAGAAGACATTTAAGGGATTCTATAGTCACCCTAGGTTTTGGAAGAACACAAAGTTTGGGGTATGGCTAAAGAGAGGCTTCCTTCCTCAGCTTTCTGTCAGCGCAGTCTGCAAATGTAGGCATGGCCAGGCCTTATACAGCGGCTCTTGCTGTTCCTACAGGTTGCTGAAAAGCAGAAATCTACTTCAAAGATAGTGCTCAATCCCTGTGCCATTGCTTTCTCTGTATTGGTGGGTTTTAGTCTGTCCTCTGCTATGGAGCTGCCAAATCTGAACTCTTCCTGTCTCCACCATGGACTCCAGGTGCACCCCCAATTTAAATTGTTATCGGATTTACCCAGGACATAATCTGATCATTCCTAGACATAGTACTTTCTGAAAAGACCTAGGTCCATGACCAATGTGCTTACTCCTGCTCCAACTCAAGAGGAAGCCCCAGGCTACCTCTCTGGAGTACAGTTAGTGCCATGAGGGTCTTTGGATTCCTAGTCTGGTGAACCAAGAGACAGGATTGTGCATGAGTTTAGGAAACCAGAAAGCCCCAGAGCCCCAGGCTTTTGGTACATGGAAGCTCTTTAACCTATGAGGCCTTACACAAATGTCTGGGATAATGACTTTATCAACTACTGAAGTCCCCTAGAGAGGGCCTTTCAAGCCCTTCTAGAAGTGGGACACAGTCCGCCCCATGGGGGCCTCATGGACTGTGTGGGAAAGGTGTTCCCTAAAAGAAAAGCAGGGTCTGTGATTGGAAGAAGAGACTTGGGGGAGTGAATGCCGAGCTGGCCATATACCAGACATTCTCCTTACCCATCCACTCCTTTTTCTCTTTCCTTAGCTTCCCTTCACTCATCTACTACTGATTACAAAAGAAAAGAAAAATCTGTTTTAGTGGGTATTGGCCATGGGCCTGGTAACCACTGTGTCCGTCCTGCTCATCCTGGAATCTGGATGTAATGTGGAAATGCAGCAGGCAACCTGACAGCGGCTTCCACCCATCACCTGTCTGTGATGTCTTTCTGTGCCTGAAGCAGGTGCTTCTCTTCTCATCTCCGAGGCCCTCCCCACAAGATAAATCCTCTCTCCCAACCTGCACTCCTGGGCTGCAGCCTTCTCTCCAGCTTTTGTTTTGTTCCGGACTTCCTGTTCTATTTTTAAACAGTCGTGGCCTGGACACATGCCTTGGCAGACACAGAGCCCATGTGAATGGCAAGCATCTGACCTGAATACCTGCCCTGTAATTAGTGACCTGGGTTGGTCCCCAAGTGCAAGATGGTTGTATGGCTCCCACCAGTCTTCACCCTCCACCCTCCCAACCTGGCTAGCCGTGTTCTCTCCTGCTGCATCAAGTGTGTGTAGAGGTGTTTCCTTGCCCGGGAGATTCCAGAGTTAACAGTCTGTGCTCAGCCTCCTCCAGGAGCCCTCAGGCATCCACATCAAAAGGTGCATGTGGCCCTGCCTCTTTGGAATGGTGAAGTGAGTGCTGTTGTAGTTTCCTTAATCCTCTTCAGTCCTGCCCACCCTGAGGGTGGAGCTGGATCCCATTTTTGGAGACCTTCTAATCACTCAGCTCACTCCCAACTGGCTCACAGAAACTCAGTATTTGGACCACTGATTGGTTGGCTCTAATCCAAACAAGAACCTCTGCAAACTGCCTGCTAGGGCTGGGCCCACGTGGGTAGGTGCCTAAGTGAATTTTCTTTGCTACTCAGGTGTCCTGCAGCAGATTAACCGAGAAGGTACTACCTAGCATAGGCACAGAACTCAACCCAAGAGGCCATCCTTTCATTATTTGATGTCTGGAGTTTCACTGTCATTGCTCTTGCATTAAAAGGGGAGCCTTTTTCTTGATTGATTTTGGAGACAGAGGAAGAGAGAGAGAGGGGGGAAAAAACATTGATTTGTTTTTCTACCTATTTATGCATTCATTAGCTGATGCCTGTATGTGCCCTACTGGGGACCAAACCGTCGACCTTGGCTTATCAGGCCAGCTCTCTAACCATCTGAGCTACCTGGCCAGGGCCTACAAGGGGAGCCATTTTAAAATGAGAATTCCAGGGTCAGGTTTGGTGACAAACATTTTTTTTTTATCAGATTTAAACTTCACTTGCCCTGGCCAGGTAGCTCAGTTGGTTGGAGCATCATCGGTACACCAGGGCGTTGTGGGTTCGGCCCAGTTAGGGCACATACTTAAGTGCAGGTTCTATCGCCTGTTGGGGCACCTTCTGGAAGTAAGCAATCAATGTTTCTCTCTCACATGGATGTTTCTCCCTCACTCTCTCCCTTCCCCTCTCTCTGAAATCAATGAACATGTCCTCTGGAGAGGATTTTAAAAAATATTCACCTCCCCCTATGTACTCTCCCCACCCCTCCCCACACGAAAAAGTTTTTAATGCTTGATGATATTAACCATTTCACAGTTGTCTTATTAGTAATGATAATTTCAACTTCTGACTTTCAAATTTTAATATTCTTGCTAATAAAAATTCTTACAGATTAATGACAAAAAGAAAATGTGCTAATTAAAGAATGCATATGAATAGGCAGTTCATCAGAGAAGAAATTCAAATAGCCAATAAACGTGAAAAATGTTCAACCTCACTGGTAATCAAAAACAAAAAGTGAAACAGAGTATTTTTCACTTCTCCAAATGGCAAATATTTAGAAATTAATAATACCCAGAGTGAGTGAGGCAGAAGGAAGGCAGAGCGCCGCCCTACTGGAGACGCCAATGGGAGGCTCCCTTCCTGCCGGACATTTAACTACATGTGTCAAGGACTTGGAACCAAAACTTTTGCTTCTAGGAATTTATGTAAAAAAGCAAAAACTTAACTCAAAGGATGTTCATTCACTACAGAATTATCTATAACAGCAAAAAATTGCAACCAGTATGAATGCCAAATAGTCAAAGCTATTAGAATACTAAGTACATTTCTAAAAATAATCTTTTAAAAAAATATTTCATAACGGGAAGAAGTTCATGATGGGAAAAAGTGGAGGAAAACAGCATTTAATACAGAGTGTTCAGTATAATCACATTTCAAAATATATGTATGTATGTATGTATGTATATTGTTAAATGAAAGGTGTAGTGACTGTGGGTAATTTTTACTTTCTTCCTTACTCATATCTGAATTTTCTAATTTTTTTGTACACACTATTGTTTATATAATTAGATTGTTTTAATTTTAAAGAATAAATAACTTGATAACAGGGCCAGACTAAAGGTACATGAGAACCCACTTTGGTTTGGGGTTTTTTGTTTCATTTTGTTTTCTCCCTGGGCCAGAATCTAAAAGAACATAACACAACTAGGCTCCCTTACAAAACAGCCTAACGTCTTTGTGGAGATCTCCAAATGCAGAAGGGAATAATGATGAGATGAGATCTGCTCCCATTTTCATTTTGCCACCCACACCCTTTCATTGACATTTTTCCTTACAGATATAAAGAGTAACTACTGACATGTCCCAGTGGGATTTTAATTATGTAATTGAGCTAGTATTACCTCTTTTTTTATTCTTTATTCTCGGCCGGTGAGGCTCAGTTGGTTGGGTGTCAGCCTGCAAACCCAAAGGTCTCCTGTTTGATTCCCAATCAGGGCACATGCCTGGGTTGCAGGTTCGGTCCCCAGTCAGGGCACTTAAGGATGGCAGCCAATCCATGTTTCTTTCTCATGTTGATGTTTCTCTCCCTCTCTTTCTCCCTCCTTTCCCTTCTAAAATCAAAAATTAAAATTAAAAATTTAAAAAAAAATAAATTGTTGAAAGAAAGTCTCCTGATTGGAAAGCAGGCTCAGTGGCAGCTTAGCTTTAACGTAAATAAATGCTCTCTGAGGCTCCCTTCTTCCTCTCCCACATCCTCTCTTCTCTCACTCCTCTGTTTTGGGGAAGGGGTTCCTTTTCTTTGCCTGTGCCTTAGCCTGCTCGTGTGGGAGTGACCTGTTTCAGTGACGAGGGGTGTGAAGAACTGCTTCTTCCAAGTGTATACAGGCCTGGAGACAGCAGGACTGAGGCAGACCTGGGATCGTCATCGCAGTGTTTGCTGTGCTAGAAGCCGATCTTTTGCCATCAGTGTCCCTGCTCCGCCCCTGCAGTATGGGATGGAGTACTTTTTAAAAGACATGCCACTGGTAACAATTCTTTTTAAAGGTTTTATTTATTTATTTTTATAGAGAGGAGAAGGGAGGGAGAAAGAGAGGGAGAGAAAAATCAATGTGTGGTTGCCTCTCTCACACCCCCCACCAGGGACCTGGCCTGCCATGCAGGCATGTGCCCTGACTGGGAATCAAACTGGTTACCTCTTGGTTGGCAGGCCAGCACTCAATCCACTGAGCCACACCAGCCAGGGCCACTGGTAACAATTTTACCAGGTGTAGTCCTATAACAGAGATGGGAGCAAAGCTATGGCTTAAATGTGAATTTCTACTATTCATGAGTGAGCACTTTCCCCTACTCCTTGGGGTTACTACAATCTATGTCAGTATTGGGGACACATGCCCTATTTGGGTGCTAATGCCATTAGGCATTGTTTAGCTAGCCCTTCTCCAGTTATCCAAAATTATAGCTTTATTCTTTTTGAAAGCTACAATTGTCAGGGTCAAAATTTAATTCCGAATTCTGCAGCACAGAGCCTTGGCCTGCCGATTGCTGCTTCCAGCCTAGGGCAGTGCTGCTCCAGGAGGAGGCGCAGGCCTCCAACGTGCGGTATCAGCATCAGCACCACTGCACAGCAAGCTGCCACCCACCCCAGACCTGCTGAATCGGAATCTGCCTTGGTTTGGCCACCAAAGGAATTCAGGATTCCTACTGTTATAAAGCATGGTACAAAAAAACATGAATTTTAGACCGTTGGGACGTTCTGAGGAGGTACTGAGACTGAGCATTTCCTGGGTGTTAGACATCAGGCAGAACACTTTATATCGTTACCTCACATGATGAACTCTAGGAGGAAGATAAAACATTCCCACTCTCCAGATGAGGAAAAGGGAGGCTCAGAGAAGTGAGGTTCTTTGCCCAAAGTTTCCTAGGTGGTAACTGCTGCTGAACCTGGGTTTTGAGCCCATGCCTGTTCTCTCTGGTATGTATACCAAGCCACCTCCCAGAGCATAAAGCTAAGCAGTGAAATCTAAACTTGAAGTTTCGTTTGTGCTATTACTATCAGTCTGGCCCAGGAAATGAGTTTCCATCAGGTTTGCTTCTGACAGAGGGCTCAGGCTCCGGTGTGCAGCAGAGTGGCCTGGAGAGCCTGTGCAGTGCAGACTCTCACTCAGGTCTGGGGCGGGGCCTGCGTCTGAACCGCACTGCCCTAGGCTGGAGGCAGTGATCTGCAGGCAAAGGCTCAGTGCTGCAGAATTCAGACTTAAATTCTGACCCTGCCCGTTAGTGGGTGACTTGGGCAAGCTACTTAACTTCTCTGGGCTTGCCTACTCATCTTGAAAATAAGGATTTAAATCGCAGCTACGTCTTAGAGTTGTGAGGATTAGATAAGCCATATGAAGTACTTCCAATTGATAGTTCTTAATCAGAATTTGCTTTTATTAGTAATACGTGGAGACACTATGTCCTGGAGGGGAGGAAAGTGCTCCGGCCTCTGAGTCAGAAAGTTTGAGATCCTGTCTATGCCCCGGGGATGGGAAATCTACAGAGCCCTCACACACCTCCAGGAAGGAGGGCTGATGGGCAGGCACCTGGACAGCTTGTCACTGTGGGGACCAGTAAGTTGCTTGGATTCCCCAGGCTTACCCCCTAGGTCCTCTGGGGCCCCCTGACTGGGGATTCTGAGGATGCCTGCCTAGCATCCATTGCCCATGTCACTCGTGGCTCAGGTGAAGAACACACTGAGTACCTACACCAGCTCGCCTGCCAGAGTCCTAACCTTTGGCCCTTGGGCTTTGGGTCATCCTTACTGGTACTGTACCTGCCTTTGTTTAAGGGCTTCAGGCCCTGCTTCTTTTTCATTGCAGCTTTTGTTTACTTTTTAGCTAGGAAGGCTCCAAGGACCCAAATCACAGGAAAAGTAAGACAGGAGCACTGGCAGTTACCCTCGGGGCTGTCTTTGTAGCAGCCTCGGCCACTTTCCCATTTTATTTCTGTAGTAGCACACTGGGCTCCGGTGCAGGTCAAACCAGGTACAGAGGATAGTCATTCCACCGCAGAGCTGAGCCGAAGCACCCTGCCCCATGACAGGAGCATCGCAGTTCAGAGCCTTACTGCACAAAGTGTGGCTGGCTCTCAGGCAGCATCGGCAGCCCCAGGCCCCATCCCTGGCTGTTTGAAGATGTAGGTTTTATTATTCAGGTCTCGTGAGGCCAATAAATCAGGAGACCATTACCATTAAAAAGATACTTTATTACAGTTTCCAAGACAAGGGCAGGTCATGCCCCACAGGGCCATGTGGGTCAGTCAGGAGGCAGAGGGAGATGGAAACCATGGGCAAGAGCCTTCGTAGTGGTTTCCATGGAAGGACTGGTGGCAGAGTGAGCACCCTTAAGATGGGCTAGTTTGGGGTATAAAGATGCCTCCCATAGTGTGGTACCTGACCCTAGGGTGATTGGCAGGGGAGTTTAAGAACTCCATATAGAGGTGGTTGGGGATGGGCTTTAGATTGGTTGGTTTGCATATGAAAGGTACATTTGCAGGCAGAATCCTTCACTATTTCTTGGAATCAGCTAGCCCAAGTCAGCAAGCCCTAAGATGTCGAAGCATCAGAAATACAGGAAAATAAAAAGGCATGATTAATACACTGCCCTACAGAACCAGAATCTGCATTTTGACAAGATCTCCAAGTGATTAATGAGCTCGCTAAAGTTTGAGAAGCACTGTTGTGGAGCAAGCTTCTCTGACATTGTGAATTGGGTGTACTAAAATCAGCATATGTCCTAAGCCATTCTGTGTGCAAATAGGGACAGTGACTGTGAGTTTCTGAGACTAAGGACACTGAAACAAGGCTGGGAATGGTGGGGCGAAATTGAAACAACTGTATTTGAACAACAATAAAAAATGTGAAAAAATTAAAGTTAAAAAAATAAAACAAGGCTGAAACTTTAAATGGATAATTAAGAGAAAAATGGCACAGAACATTAGCAATACCTTCCATTGCCTGGGTATATACTAATAATAATGTTGTTTTATTTGTTAATAATGATTTGTATAGCAGTCATAGATCTTGTGCAAACAGAAGTACCATTACTTTCTATAAAGAACCTATTTAAAAGGAGAAAATTTATCACCTCATCAGTGAATGGAAATAAAAGCAAATATTTTTATCCCATTTTACAATGAAAACTGGTCAGTAATTATCCAATAAAACCCTGGTTTCCTGAACTCCCAAATGAGTAGTGCTTCGATCTTTTTAATTTTATTTTTCTATTACAGTTCACATTCAGCATTATTTTGTACTAGTTTCATGTGTACGGGCACAGTGGTCGGATAATCATATACTTTACAGTGTGATCTCCCCCGGTGTTTCCAGTAGCCACCTCGTACCACACATGCTGTTACAACATTACTGACTATATTCCCTACACTGCACTTCACACCTCTGTGACTGTTTTCCCATTACCAGTCGGCACTTCTTATCCCTTCCCCTTTGCACCCAGCTACCCAACATCGCTCCTCTCTTGGGACTATCATTCTGTTCTCTGTCTATGATTCTGTTTCAATTTTGTTTTTTCCTTTATTTTGTTATTTAGATTCCACATGTAAGTGAAATCGTGGTATTTGTCATTCTCTGACTGACTTATTTCACTTAGCATTATACCCTCTAAGTCCATAGTTGTAAATGATAAGATTTCACTCTTTTTATGGCTGAGTAATATTCCATTATTTATGTACCACATCTTCTTTATCCATTCATCTATTGATGGAAACTTGGGTTGCTTCCATATCTTGTTTATTGCAACTTACACTGCAATGAACATACAGGTGCATATATCCTTTCAAATTAGTCTTTTGGGTTTCTTCAGATATATTACCAGAAGTAGAATTGCTGGGTCATAAGGCAGCTCCATTTTTTATTTTTTGAGGAACCTCCATACTGTTTCCACAGTGGCTGCATCAATCTGCATTCCCACCAGCAGCGCATGAGGGTTCCCTTTTCTCCACATCCTTGCTAACACTTGCTTTTGTTTTAGGATGAAAGACATTCTGACAGGTGCAAGATGATATCTTATTGTGGTTTTAACTTGCACTTCTCTGATGATTAGTAACATTAAGTATCTTTTCATATGTCTATTGGCCATCTGTATGTCCTCTTTGGAGAATTGTCTATTCAGGCCCTCTGCCTATTTTTTAACTGGATTGTTTGGGGGGTTTGGTGTTCAGTTACCGTATTTGTTGGACTAGAAGATGCACCTTTTACCCCCCCCCAATTTTAGAGGAATATTAATTGTTAATGCTGCTGTTGAGTTCTGTTTACATTTACATTGGTGAAATATTATGTTATTTATGTTATTAAATGTTTAACCAAATTTTTTGCTTCAAATTTTTTCCTCTAAAACCTAGGTGCATCTTATGGTCCAAAAATACAGTATATGACTTCTTTATACATTTTGGTTATTAACCCTTTATAATACGTATCATTGATGGCTTCCTGTGCTGTGCAAAAATTTTTTAGTTTGATGTAGTCCCATTTGTTTATTATTTCTTTTTTTTCCCTTGCCCAAGGAGAAAAAATATTGCAAAAAGAAATGTCAGAGATTTTACTGCCTGTTTCCTTCTAGAAGTTTTATGAGTTCAAGTTTTATGTTTAAGTCCTTAATCCATTTTGAGTTTATTCTTGTATACACCACATGATCTCACTTATAAGTGGAACCTAATCAACAAAACAAGCAAGCAAAATACAAGCAGAGACATTAAAATTAAGGACAAACTGACAGTAACCAGAGGGGAGGTGGGAGGGGATGATGGGGGGGAGAGGGGGAAGAGTCATCAAGGAACATGTATAAGGAACACAAGGACAAAGCCAAAGTGGGGTAGGATTAGGGGTGGGAGGTGGGGACGGCTGGAGTGGTGGGCAGTGCTGGGGGGAGAAATGGAGACAACTGTACTTGAACAACAATAAAAAATCTCAAAAAAAAAGAAGGTGGTCTAGTTTCTTTTTTTTTTTCACATATCTGTCCAATTTTCCCAGCCATTAATTGAAGATACTGTCTTAACCACATTGTATGTTCTTGCCTCCTTTGTCAAATATTGACCATGTAGACATGGGTTTATTTCTGAGCTTTCTATTCTATTCCATTGAGCTATGTGTCTGTTTTTATGCTAGTACCATGCTGTTTTGACTACTATGCCCTTGTAGTCTAGTTTGATATCAGGTAGCATAATGCCTCCAACTTTGTTCTTCTTTCTCACGATTGCTGTAGCTATTCAAGGTCTTTTGTTGTTACATATAAATTTTTGGATTATTTGCCCTAGTTCTGTGAAATAGACCATTGGGATTTTGATAGGAATTGCCTTCAATCTATACTTTGCTTTGGGTAGTATGATATTTTAATGATATCATTAAATGTGCTCATTTCTATCAATGAGCACAGTATATGCTTCCATTTATCTGTATCTTCTTCAGTTTCTTCAGTATCTTATAGTTTCCAAATTCAGGTCTTTTACCCCCTTGTTAAATTTATTTCTAGGTATTTTTTGGGCAACTGCAAGTGTGATTGTTTTCTTAGTTTCCCTTTCTGATAGTTCATTATTGGTGTATAAAAAAGCAACCTTCTCTGAATATTTATTTTGTGTCCTGCTACTTTACTGCATTCATTTATCTGTTCTAGTTTTTTGTGGGTTTTTTTTTGGTGTAGTCTTTAGGGTTCTCTGTATACAGCTTCATGTCATCTTCAAATAATGATAGTTTTACTTTTTTCTTTCCAATTTGGATGATTTTTATTTCTTCTTCTTTTCTGCTTCCTGTGGCTAGGACTTCCAGTACTATGTTGAATAAGAATAATGAAAGTGGATATACATGTCTTTTTCCTGATCTTAAGGAAAATGCTTTTAGTTCTCCCCATTGAGTATGATGCTATCTATGTGTGTATCACATGTTACCATGTGTTGTGTGTGTTATATGTCATATATGCTCTATATGTCACATTATTATGTTGATGTATGTTCCCTCTATTCTCACTTTGCTGGGAGTTTTTATCATAAATGGGTACTGGATTTTGACAAATGCTTTTTCTGCACCTATTGATATGATCATATGATTTTTATCCTTCATTTTGTTTGTGTGGTATATCAAATTAATTGATTTACAGATATTGTACTAACCTTGCACCCCAGAATAAATCCCATTTTATCATAATGTATGATTTTTTTAACGTGTTGCTGAATTTGATTTACTAATATGTCGTTGAGGATTTTTGCATATATACGTATCATTGATATTGGCCTTTAATTTTCTTTCATTGAAGTGTCTTTGTCTAATTCTGGAGTTAGGATAATGCTGGCCTCATAAAGTGAGCTTGGGAATCTTCCCTCCTCTTGAATTTTTTGGAGTAGTTTTAGAAGGCTAGAAGTTCTTTGCATGCTTGGTAAAATTCACTGTGAAGCCATCCAGTCCAGGATTTCTGTTTGTTGGGATTTTTTTATTACTGCTTGATCTCAGTTGTTATTGGTCTATTCGGGTTTTCTGTTTCTCCTCGGTTAAGTTTTGGAATTTATCCATTTCTTCCAGATTGTCCAAATTGTTGGTGTAGAGTTGTTCATAATATTTTCATATACTCCTTTGTATTTCTGTGGTGTCAATTGTCACTTCTATTTCTGATTTTATTTTTGGGGGTCCTCTCACATTTTTCTTGATGAATCTAATTAATGGTTCATCAATCTTGTTTATCTTTTCAGAGAACCAGCTCTTGGTGTTATTGATCTTTTGTATTGTTCTTTTAGACTATTTTATTTATTTCTGCTCTGATCTTCATTATTTCCTTCTTTCTGCTCACTTTGGGTATGTTTGTTCTTTTTTTCGTTCCTTTAGGTATAAGATTAGATTGTATATTTAGACTTTTCTTGTTTCTAAAGGTGGGCCTATAATACTATGAATTTTTCTCCAAGGACTGCTTTCACTGTATCCCATAGATACTGTATTGTTGTGTTTTCATTTTTATTTGTTTCAAGGTATCTTTTTATTTCTTCCTTGAACTCATTGTTAACCCATTCATTTTTAAATAATATGTTATTTAGCCTTCATGTATTTGTGTGTTTTGCAGTGTTTTCTTGTAATTGATTTCTAGTTTTCTACCATTGTAGTCAAAGAAGATGCTTCACATGATTTCAATCTTATTAAATTTATTGAGACTTGTTTTGTTATGTGGTCTCTCCTAGAAAATGTTCCATGTGCACTTGAAAAGAAGATATATTCTCCTGCTTTGAGATGAAATGCTCTGAAAAAATCAGTTAAATTAATCTGATCTAGTGCGTCATTTAAGGCTGCTGTTTTGTGGTTGATTTTCTGTCTGGAAGACCTATCCATTGATGTCAGTGTGGTGTTAAAACACCCTACTATGACTATATTACTGTCAGCCTATCCCTTTATGTTCATTAATATTTTCTTTATGTAGTTAGGCACTCCTGTGTTGAATACATACGTGTTTACAAGGATTGTATCATCTTCTTGGATTGATCTCTTTATTATTATCTAATATCCTTCTTTGTTTCTTATTACAGCCTTTATTTTATTTTATTTCATTTTAAGATTTTATTTATTTATTTTTAGAGATGGGAAGGGAGGGAGAAAGAGAGAGAGAGAAACATCAATGTGTGGTTGCCTCTCGAGTGGCCCCCACTGGGGACCTGGCCCGCAAACCCAGGCATGTGCCCTGACTGGGAATCAAACCTCCAACCCTTTGGTTCACAGCCTGCGCTCAATCCACTGAGCTACGCCAGCCAGGGATAGCCTTTATTTTAAAGTCTATTTTGACTGGTATAAATGTTGCTACCCCAGCTGGGGGGTTTTTTGTTTCTATTTTTGTGAAATATTTTTTCCATGCCCTTGCTTTCAGTCTGTGTGTGCCTTTCGTTCTGAGGTGGGTGTCTTGTAGACAGCCTGTATGTGGGTCTTGTGTTCTTATCCATTCAGCTCCCTGTGTCTACTGATTACAGCATTTAATCCATTTGCATTTAAAGTGACTAATGGAAGTTATGTATTTATCGCCATTTTATTCTTTGTAATTATGTCCCTCTTTTTTTCTCTTTTCTTTCTTCTTCTTAAGGAAGTCCCTTTAACATTTCTTGTAATACTGGTTCGGTGGTAATGAACTCCTCTAGCTTTTTCTTATCTGGAAGCTCTTTATTTTTTCTTCAGTTATAAAAGATAGCCTTATTTGGTGGGGGGGAAAGGCAGAAAACCATACTTGAACAACAATAAATTCAAAACTATTTAATAAAAAATAAATGAATAAATAATAGCCTTATTGGGTAGACTAGTCTTGGTTGTAGGTCCTTGCTTTTCATCACTTTGAATATTTCATGCCAGTTTCTTCTGACTTGAAATGATTCTGTTGAGAAATCTGCTGACAGTCTTAATGGGACCGCTCTTGTAAATAACTAACTGTATTTCTCTTGCTACTTTTAAGATTCTCTTTGTCTTCAATCTTTGGCATTTTAATGATGATGTGTATTGGTTTGGGCATCTTTGGGTCCAACTTGTTTGGAACTCTGTGATTCCTGGACTTGTGTGTCTATTTCCTTCACCAGGTTAGGAAGGTTTTCAGTTATTATTTCTTCAAATATGATCTCAATCCCTTGCTGTCTCTCTGCTTCTGGTACTTCTATGATGTGGATGTTGTTATGTTTGATGTTGTCCCAGAGGTCCCTTAAATTGTCCTAATGCTTTTTCTTATTCTTTTTTTCTTTTTGCTGCTCTGATTGGGTATTTTCTAATACCAAATTGCTGATTTGATCCTTTGCTTCATGTAATCTTCTGTTGATTCTTTATAGTGTATTCTTCATTTCAAGTGTTGTGTTTTTCATTTCCAAATGGTTCATTTTTATGGTTTCTGTCTCCTTTTTTTTATGTTTACTATCTCTTTGTTTAAGTTTTCACTGTGTTTATCTATTCTCCTATGGTCTTTAAGCATTCTTATAATCATCGTTTTTAACTTGGTATCTGGCAGATTGCTTGCCTGCATTTCATTTAGTTCTTTCATTTGGGGCATCTTTCTTTATGTCCCCCTTTTAGCTGCTTCTCTGTATTTGTTTCTGTATATTAGGTAGATCTACTATGCCTCCCAGTCTTGGTATGCTAGCCCAACATAGTAGGTATCTTGTGGGGCTCAGTGCCACAGTCTACTTCATCACTCGAGCTATGTTCTCCAGGAATGTTTCTTGTGTGGGATATGTGAACCCTTTAGTTGTAGTTGAGTTTTGATTGCTGTTGGTCCATCCATGGGTGGGGTTAAGCCTTGGGCTGGCTGACTCTAAGGATTGACTCCAATCATACTATAGAAGCTCCTGTATGGGGACTGACCTCGTAAAACCAAATTTATGACAGCAGTGTCTAGTGCCTGCCTAGATCTTCCTTTGGATGTGCCTTTTGTGGAACTAATTGGGTCGTGCTCTAATAAGGTCTGAATTCTGTCACTAGGTGTGTTGGTTCTGGAGCCTCTGGTACAGGTCAATGACAGGTGCTTCCTATGACTGGCCCTGGGCTACCTGTTTGGAGCTACAAACCAGTACATTGTCTGTGGCTGCCTCTTGTGGGCCTGGTAATGTGTAGGACGGGCCAAACTGTGCACAAAGACTAGCTACCACAGCACCGAGCTAGTGGGGCATATCAGCAAAAAGCCCAGGGCACTCCAAAATGCACCTTTGCTTACCTTCTGCCTGTTAGGCTCAGTCATTGAACGAGGCTCTGATGGTATGTGAGTGACATGATGTCCCTTGTCAGTGAGTCACCAGGTAGGGGTGAGTAATGTTCACCAGACTGATATAGATTTACTCAGTGACAGTGCTGGATCTGAGGCCACTCGACAAAAGTCTCAGAGTACACCAAAGCCAACCACCACTCACCTGATGCCCTTGGACCTTTGTGATGAGGCAGGATCTCAGTGAGTCATTGAGGTGTGGTCAGCAGAATTCTTCAGGCCCAAACAGACCAAGATGTGGCCTGTGAAGTTTTGGCTCTGCACGGGGATGGCGGCATCAGTCGGGTGTATGAGGAAGAAATGGCCCCTGCCCTAGGTCATACAACTCGGTCTCTCCCTCCCTGAGAGCCCTCCAAGAGAGTCTACACCAAGGGCCCAAGCTGGCCTTAGCCAACCTTGTCATCTGCGGGGCACAAGCTGGGCAGGCCAGGGTCACTGGGAATCAGGAGCATGGGGCTAGTGGTTCTCCCATGGGTGGGTGGCACCAGTCAGGTCAGGGGGCAAGAATAACCCCTACCCCACAAGTACACAACTCATTCTCTGGTTTCCCTTGAGTTCGCCCTCAAGAACCCTTCAAGAAAGTCTACAAAGTCAGCTGCAGGGCTCATGCAGCTAAGTGGGAGCTCTGCGGGGCCAAGCAACAGGGAGTTCCGAGCATGGGGCTAAGAAAGATGGCATCTGTGGACAGTACGGGAGAAGGAGTCAGCACAGGGACTTTGGCACCTGTCCCTTCAGTTCTCTCCCCATTGCCACACAACCCAGTCTGTCGTTGCACAACTCCAATCTGCTCTGATTTGCCCTCCCTCTGCCAGAGCCCAGGGTGAGTGGCCACAAATGAAGTTTTGTGCACTGGCCCTTTAAGAAGGCACCTGGGTTTCTAGGAGACTCCCATATCTCCCTGGCAGACAGAATCCCCACTGATTTTCATAGCCAGATGCTATGTGGGCATTTCTTCTTGGCTGTGGTGCTCTGAGCTGGGGGGCCCAGTGTGGGGTTGAGATCCCATGTTCCTCAGGAGGGACTTTGGCAACTGAAATAGCTCTCCAGATTTTCAACCACACACAAGGGTGTGGGGGTACACTTTTTCACATCTGTACCCTTCCTACCAGTCTTGATGTGGCTTATTCTGCAAATCCTTGCTTATAAAATTTCTGTTCAGCTAGTCTGTAGTTGGATATTCAGGTTGATAGTTCTGTAATTTAGTTGTACTTCCCATTTGGTCCTGGGAGGAGGTGAGTGTGCCTTCCACCTACTCCACCACTATCTTGGATCTCCTCCAATTTCTTTAATGGGACATTAATCTCTTTGGAGTGACCAATTACCTCTTTGGGTGACAAGTACAACTTAACACTTGTCAACACACACAGAAACTCCTCTAGAAGGAGCCCTTGTTGGTCCTTTCCACTTGAAGAAGAGGCAGTATTCAAGAAAGAAAAGAGAAAGAGGAAAAAGGACCAAGTGTGGGTGCTGCTCGCAACAGCATGGAAGGAACTGGAGAGCATTGTGCCAAGTGAAATAAGCCAGGTGGTGAGGGACAAATACCATAAGATCTCACCTTTAAGTGGAACCTAATCAACAAAACAAACAAGCAAGCAAAATATAACCAGAGACATTGAAATTAAGAACAATATGACAGTAACCAGAGAGATGGGAGGAGATAATGGGGGGAAGGGTTTTCAGGTTGGAAGGGTTTTCAAGCAACAGGGAGTTCCGAGCATGGGGCTAAGAAAGACGGCATCTGTGGACAGTACGGGAGAAGGAGTCAGCACAGGGACTTTGGCACCTGTCCCTTCCATTCTCTTCCCATTGCCACACAACCCAGTCTGTCGTTGCACAACTCCAATCTGCTCTGATTTGCCCTCCCTCTGCCAGAGCCCAGGGTGAGTGGCCACAAATGAAGTTTTGTTCACTGGCCCTTTAAGAAGGCACCTGGGTTTCTAGGAGACTCCCATATCTCCCTGGCAGACAGAATCCCCACTGATTTTCATAGCCAGATGCTATGTGGGCATTTCTTCTATAAAGGACACATGGACAAAAGCATGAGGGGCGGAAGCAGGGGAAAGAAGTTGGGGGTGTCTAGGGTGGGGGAGGGGGTAAATTCAGACAACTGTACTTGAGCAACAATAAAATAATTTTTTTAAAAAAGAATCTCAGTGCTTGGACATAGAGAAACCTTTGAAATCATCCAATCACATACCTCATTTTAATGATAAGGATACTAGGGCTCAAGATGTTAGTAACCTCCATGAGGCTCTGTGACTCCTTGATGCAGAGACAGGGCAGGAACCCAGGGCCCAGGGCCGGCCTCTCCCATTTTCTCCTCCTCCCCATCTTCCCTTCCCATTTCGTCAGAGCTCCTCCTTTCTCTTCAGTTGGAGCCGAAACACTTCACGTTTGGTCCGACAGTGCTGACAGTGCAGCCATGTATTTTATTTCTTTGTTTTATTTATTTATACTAAGTATTGTTGCAAACAGGATTTAGGGCTGTCTATAAAGTGGCAAATGACAAAGCAAAATAAATAAATTTAAAAGAAGTGACAAAGATGAGACAAAGGAGTAAGTGGCTTCACGGTGACCTTGCCCATTGCCATTCTGGTAAGGTCATGGAGCGTTCAGCCGTGAAATCAGTGACTGGCAACGAGTCCGGGCTCATGGCCCCACTACTCAGTTCTTTGGTGGGTTTTCCTCCCTGGCTGGTTTTAGAGCCTTTCCCCTCTTTGTGATCAAGATGCCCTTGAGGGTCACTTTGAAGGACCTGGAAATTCTCCTCAGCGAGTCTCATTTGTGGGGTGTAGCCACAGTGGTAAGGGTGGCAGTGAGAGGTTTGTTGTGTTGTGGCTGCTCTGTTAAGGCCAGGAAGGAGAGGAGAGCTAGTTAATATGTGGGACCTTGGAGCTGTCCATAATCAGTGACCTTCTTGGCCCCTTTGTTACACCCTTGTAGCCTGAGAGGCTGCGTGTAGCCAGGGTTCAGAGCTGTTGCCTGGGTTTTTCCCTGCCCACTGCTCATTCTTTATCCCCTTTGTGCCGTTTGGCCTCTGCTCCAGTTCCAGTCTTGGTTCTCTGAGACCACTTCCCTCACTGCTTTCACATGTTCATTCAGAGACTCAGGCCTTCTTCCTGCTCTCAGGACCTCTGCTTTCCCTCACAGAAAGGCCCTGGTCTGATACTTCCTTGACTCATCTGTGCTCTCTTTGACTTCTTGGGCCTTGTCCCAACCCCCACCATTGCTTTGGGTGGCCCCTTCAGTACCTTTCAGGACTCTCCTGCTGTGAAATGAGTCAAAACTAACCCACTGGGAATTCTGATCATGACAACTCTCACCCCTAGAGATGTCTGTTTGGAAACGTGCATTCTGAGGCTGTCATAGTAACTGTCATTGATTGGACCAGAGATGCTTAACCCTCTACAGTGGGTAGGATGGTTCCATCAAGGAAGAATTACCCCACCAAAATGCCAGGTACATCCCTGCCAACACACTGATAAGAACTCAGAGAACCTAAATATTTACAGTTGTACAGCAGCATCAGAACAGCCACACTGCAAGTTTCTTGGTCTGTGCCCAAGAGTTTGGTGGTAGAAAATCACTAAATTACTTTTATTTGCACAATGTGGTTAAAAAGAATTACATTTGTAAAGGACAGGCTATGCTGGAAATTGTTTATTTCATTAAGCCAGAGTCCCACAGCGGGTAAAGCTGTGGCTTACTCAGGTCAGGTGTTGGCCTGCTCCTGGAACCTGCCAACTTCTGGGCTTCAGTAGGCACCCTGGAACTACCAGAGCATCCTGTCACGTGGGCGCTGTCGGGTCACCCCCTTCAGGGGAATGCCAGTGGCTGGCACAGCATTAGCAAGTGGGAGCTGTCTGCACTGGGAAAAATCTCTCCAGAGTTCGTTTTTTAACAGGCAAAGAAGCAGGGCACTCAGAATTAAATAGTCTATTGCCTCTGATAAAAACTCACTACCGTGCTCTTAGGTTTAAAAAATCATTTTTGAGTGCACTGGCTAAGACAAGTAATTACGGTTCGCTAGCCCTCAGACCACTGGAAACTGCTGGCCCGCTGATCCCTATGTTTTCTCTTGCTGTTCTGTGGATTGGCTAATTATTTCCTGATTTACCCATTCATTATCTAACACACTTTGAGTGCCTGCTATGTGCCAGTATTAAGGCAAGGTCCCTGACTTCAGCTCTTTGTGGTGCAGTGGAAGCGGGAGGCAAGGCAGTCAGTCGATACAGAGCCCAGTGCCGAGTACTCAAATGGAGGTGTGTTCTGTGTGTCCTGGGTGCACTGGGACAAGGACTCATGTGAGACCTTGAAGAGGTGCAAGGTGACAGGAGTCTCCTGGATGTGGGAATATTTGAAATGGGTCTTGAAAGAAAACAAAGCATTAACCAAGGTGAAGAACGAAAGGGTAGCTGAGCGCTTTGGGGAGAGAACACTGTACACCAAGTCACAGAGGCTTGAAACAAAGGCCCTCAGTAGTCCAAGGCTGCAGGAGGGCAGGATGCCTAGGGGGAGGGTGTCGGAATGAGCTGCAGCGCCTGGTGCCCTGGAGACAAGGAGAGCGGTGACAGATTCCTAGGGACCTATTCTTCTGCAGCTCAAAGACACAAGAGACTATTAGACATCCCTCAGTGCCACATGTCAGTCAAAATAATTAAAAGCAAAAGAACTAGAAAGCTTGTTCATACATTTCCAGCACCCATCTAGCTTCCCCCCACAAAAAAAATCTTTTGATAAATTAAGATGAAGTGCCAGAAAGATGTGTGTGTCCATTCATTCGCATGACATAAAGTGAGTAGAGTATAGTTAAAAAAAAAAAAAAAAGCTCAATCCCTGAACAACTGAGTGATTGCTAACTTAAGGTAGCAGCGCACACTTGGGCTTAGAGTACAGACCTGTGTTCAGGGTCTAGTTCCACCAAGTTTTAACCTCCCTGGACTTTGATTTCCTCATCTGAACACAGGAGTGATAAAACCCATCTCATCATGTCATTGTGAGGAGTAAACCATACAAGCACAGTCATTTTTAATCTCTAGCTTCTTTCTTGCTTTTTAAAGTACTGTCTAAATCCAGGGCAAGAAATAAATTATGGTATATGAGGCTCAGTTATAATTAGTGGAGTAAAAAACAATCACAGATTATAGTTAATAAGATAAATTCTAGAAATAACAGAATTCCTGCTCATTTATTTATTCATTGGACAATATCTATCACACACTTTCTATGGGCAGGCACTGCATGAGTTTAGGGTCTAGAATAGTGAACAATACAGACCCAGACTCTTCTTTCATGGGGCTCACAAACTGATGAAGAGGAAAATGTACCAAGGACTCCCTTGATACACGCCTCCCCCGAGGCGTTTTCAGTGTGCACTGACCGAAGCTTGTTTGGCCATGCAGAAACGAGCAGGTATTTTATGGTGGAAAACAGTTGCCACTGTAGAAGTTTGCAGGAGGTTGAGGTGGTGAGAGTGAGCTTCTCCCTGCTACCTCACTACCAGGTTGTCATGAGTGCAGGTGTTAGGCTGACATCAGCCACAGGTATAGGCATTTATCAAAGAAATGTTTATCAGCAAGTAGGGGGAACACAGTTCACTCAACCTGTTTGGTGAACGCAATGAAGTCCCAGCCCTCTCTGCTTGGATGTGTTTCATCATTCCTTGTGTGAGAGGCTCACCTGAGGCAGCTGCAAGAACATTCCAGAGACAGGACTCTGTTTCCCCAAATCAGCACCATGCTGTTATCAGCCCTTCTAACAAGCCTCACTGGATTCCAGTGCCCTCTTTATACAAGGGTGAGGATGTCTCTAAAGGTTTTGGGCCACACCGTGTATCTTGAATATCTTTAATTGGACCTATGAGCACCCATAGTGAGAGGCGAGGGTGAGAGCTCAGAATGAGCACCCTGCCTCGCCGAGTGCTCCCGTGGGGACAGCAGCAGATGAGGTGAGCCTGGGCCGGGGTGCCCCAAACAGAAGTGCTCCTGTGCAGAACAGCATAGAATTGTACTTTTTCAGAGTGGAAATTCCTTTTTTTCTTATTGCAAAAGCTGCCAAAATTCCGGGGAAAATAAGTAAATATTTCGGTGTTAGTGCAAAACTTTCCAGTCTTTTCTGTGTGTATGTCTCCGTGTTGTACATGTGTACCTATGTGCATATATCTTTTAAATAAAAGTAGAATCCTGTTATAGACATGGCTTTAAAATCTGCTTTTTTTCATGTAAAATGATTGTGCACACATCTCAGTAAATACAGACATCATCATTTTTACAACCTCCCGGCATTCCATTGAATAGACGAGCCAGTGGTTTGCTTAACCAGGGCCTACGTGCTTGGTATTTGGGTTTGTTTAGGGACACAGTATCTACCTTTTGCTGTAATATTTTAAAAAATCAATATAAGATACCTACCCCAACACACACACACACACACACACACACACACACACCTTGACACACTTCAAAATTCCCCCCGCAGTTTCAGACCTGTTAGTGTATCTCTTCACAGTCAGGTGGAAGGATGCCGGGCGGTTGAGGCACAGACGCAGAGGAGCCTTAAATAACTGGGAAAGGGCAGCTCAGAGCAGAGAACCAAATACTGCATTGTTGCGAACTGCCCGAAGTGGGGTCAGTTACTTTAGGAATAACTTCCTCACAGTCTGGAGCCCAGATCATTCACAAAGGAAGATCGCTGCCAGGAGATTCTGTCACTTAATCGCCCTTCCAGCCTGAGGCCAAGTCCTCAGAATACTCCTTTCAAAAAAGAGAAACTCTTGCACACATGTGGGTATTTATACATGGGTGCCACCAATAATACCTAAGTATCACGAACTCTGCCACAGAGTAAAGCTCCTTGGGAACCCAGCCAACATCTCTGAGCACTTGAAGGGCACCCAACCCCACTCAGCCCCTTCAGGCTTTCACTGAGAAAAGCTTACACTTAGCTTTTACCTAATACTAGCAAGCTTGATGGTCTAATTTCCAAGTTCAGCACATTAGCACACTGAGAAGGACTGTGGAGGCAACCCTGAGCGTAAAAAGAAGCAGCGTCAGACTGCAGAAAATAAAAGGCAGAAAGTGGGGAAGCTAAGACCCCTTTGTGCAGGGACAAATAGCTGTGCCTACTTTCTGATTGTTTGCAAGGGGCAGACATCACCCACAATGAGAAATATCAAGAGAAATATCAATCATTGCCTCTCACACCCCCCCCAGCCAGTGACCTGACCCACAACCGAGGCATGTGCCCTAACCGGGAATCAAACCAGCAACCTTTCAGTTTGCTGGATGATGCCAAACCCACTAAGCTACACCAACCAGGGCCTAACCAACATTTTAAACAGTGGAATAGAAGAGATGAGAAAACATCAGAGTTTTTTTTACTTAATTAAAGATAAATATTATCCTTTGGAAGTTTTGTGTCATATCCATATGTGCACACTAGGCTGCAGTGCAAAGTTTATTTCTTAAAGTGGATCAGGGTAAAAAGTTTGAAAGCTGCCATTGTGGGCCCTGAAGTCATCACCGTTTTACAGCAAAGTATGCCATGACAGTGACCTTGAGTTACCCCAAAACAATCAAATAATGTTCACAGTATGTAAATTAAGAGGACAAAGTACAGTGGGATGCAGATCTTTTGGAAAGATTCCTTCTACAAAGCGCCTACAATTTTTTGAAGATTTAGTATTTAAAATTTTAAGTAGAAAGCCTTTTTGCCTTCTCCCTACCCTTAAATCACAAACATAGCTTTTAAAAATGCCAAATTTGACCCCAGGTTGGCGAGAGGGAGGACACCTGAAAAATATAAAATAAAATATTTTAAATAATTTTTAAAAATTAATTAAAACACCAAACTTGATACATATCTAATATAAAGATATTCACCTCGAGATATACCTAGTAAGGTATACATATGTCTTTGTGGTGCACAACAGGAACTTCATTTATTCAAAGCCCTAATTAAAAATGCACAGCAGAGGGGCGGGTTGAATGTGGGAGATGGGAGGGGGGTGGGGCAGGGGAGAGTAATGGGGGAAAATGGGGACCACTGTAACTGAACAATAATAAAAAAATGGGTAACTTTCAAAAAGTGAACATTAGAAAGATAAAAATGCAGAGCAGGGCTTCTCTGCCCCGGCCAGGCACTGGCCTGCAATGATGAGCGAGACGCAGAACTGGCCCTCCAGGAACTTACCGTCCAGTGCTCCAGATTTCAGTCATCCAACATTTATTGCCCTCACTTAAACTCATTTTGAAAATTATGGTCCAGTACTAAGGTTTATTGAAATTAGCACTCTCCTGAAAAATCTAGGGTATATGGCCCCCATATGTGCAAAGCTAGCCTTGTGGCTTTGATCATGAGCCCACATCACAGAGCATTAAGCCAAAGCCAGTCCCAGGTAAGATCGGGCAGGTTGGCTCAGTCCCTGTGAACCCTGGTACCAGAACAAAATTAAGAGCATGGAGCTGAGCCTACGTTCTGACCTGGAAGTACACGTGGCAACTTCAGGGGAAAAGTCCAGTCTGCAGCCAATCCTGCCACAGCTGCTGACAGCTCAGGCCTGCATCCTTTTCTGATTCCATCCTGTTCTGTCTCCAACCTTTTTTAAACCAACTTTCCACATACCGAGGCCACGTTTTAAGACCTCACTGGTCCCTGACCAGCTTCCTCCTCTGTATGTGTACTCTGATGTGGCTCCCTGCACTGGGGCGGGCCCAGGGGGAGGAGGCATGTCTAAATGCCCAAAGCTTGGGCACTGGGTCCCAACTGTGTCTACATCGATGCTGTCATCCTCAAGGCCTGGATGTACTGTGTTCACCAGCCTTCCCCAAACCACCATATCTGTTAGCAAAACGTCTGATCTGTGGTAGCACTACCTTTGTTAAGCACACCAGTGCTAACGATAGCAAATTTATGCTAATATTTCATATCCCCTATCCACCCACTTTTGCTAACTTCACGTTACAAGTCTGGTGGCCATGCCTCATGGATTTTCAGACGTTCTGATTTTAAATAGTCTACCTGTCTTCCCTAAATATGCCAGCACTTGTCAAACCATGTGCCCTACTTTTTGCTTTAAAAAAAATGGTCTCTATACTCAGAGAAGTCATAAGGTACATGGAAACACTGTATTCTACTCACTTTATAAATTACGAGGAAACAAGTTTTCCTGTCAAGACTGTTTTGATGTGCTCTGTCCCCCTATTCTTTTCAAGAAGCATGGGTGCAAATGTGTCATGGTTCCCAAACAGCCCCAAATAAATCAGTGCGAGGTGCCCCTGTGCATCTCCTCGACCCACAGAGCTTCGCCAGTGAACGGGAGACATGGATTTCATTAGTCTTTAACTTAGCCTGCTTTAGTGACATTCAACATTAAGGCCACTTTGACACCCGCTTTCTTTGACCCGCTTTGTTTTATGTTTTGTTGTGTTTTCAGGGAGAAAGAAGGGAAAAGGTAGATTCATAAGGAAATGGCAGAATATTCTAGAACTTTCTAATCATCACCTCCTGACCATCGCCCCTCTCTCGTTCCGTGTTTAGCACCTCTGGTCGTGGCCCTGATCTCCTGAACTCCAGACAAATGTCTCTCTTCACTCTTACAAATACCTCAGCATCTGCAGTAACTCACTAGCATGTTTCCTCAGAGGAAATGCCCCAAACTTGCAATGAACCTGCCCATGTATATCACATAACAGTAATAGTAGTAATAGTAATAGTAACATAATAGCATCCCTATCAAGCTGTGAGTGTGCTCACTTGCCATGGACAAGGCTTGTGACAGATATTGGACTGTTTTGGTCCAATATTTTTAGTAGTCTCTGTTACCGAAGCACTCAACAAAAGGCACGACTTTGAAATATGTTGAAGAAGAGATCCACCAGATCATGTGCTAAGCCAGATCCCTTCCACATGTGAGACAGCACACCTTGGAAATGCAGGTTACCTACTTTATAGCTTGGCAGGTCTGCAGAACCACTCTGCTGCGGCTTCTTCTTAAACCAGGATTAGGTGAGGAGCCTGGGGTCAGCACGGCAGGTGAACTAATCAAATCAAAGAACAGGATACAGACTGGGTGGAGATGGTTGCTTTCCATCTCCATTGAAATCAGAGCTCTGGTGTGCAGATGTCCCAAGCTGGCCAGCACAGAGAGGAACCCTTTGGCATGAGGGGATTGTAATCTGTGAACTACTACAGAAAAACCATAGGCCAGGGAATTTGGAGGACACCAAGCCCTTTTTAGTTCTGTCATTGTGTGTCCTGGAAACAAGGTAGAAGCAAGCAAGAAGGACTGGGTTAGGAGTTGGGAGACCCAGTGCTGTTGATTTGCAATGTGGCCGTGGCTGTGATTTGTGACCTCTCCAAAATCTCAATTTACCAGTCTGTGAAAATGGGACTAATAAAGCCCACCACTTTTTTTAAAGTCTTCACCCCTGTACAAGTTTCATTGATTTTAGAGAAAGGGAAGGGGTGGGGGAGAGAGAGAGAGAAACACCAATCGGTTGCTTCCTGTATGCATCCTGACTGGGGATTAAACCCGCAACCTAGGTATGTGCCCTATCAGGAGTCGAACTCACAACCTTTTGGTGTACGGGAAGATGTTCCGACCAAATGAGCCACCAGGCCAGGGTAAGCCCACCACTTTCAAAGTGCTTTACAAATAATAAAGCCCCACCAGCACAAGTCATCATTTGTGGGGCTGAAGCCAAGGCCTCTCTGAGCCTGTTTTCCTCCTTTTAAATGGGGATAATAATACCAGCCCTCCTCATCTCTCAGGATGCTTCTGAGGATCAAATAATGGAACGAGAAGCAGACTTGGAAACCACAGAGTTCTAAATGAGCAGCTGGGCTCACACAAGTTCAGGGGTTGCTTTAAGAAGTCAGTAAGAAGTCCTGGGGCCAGGGCTGGTTTAAGAGTCCCTTTGCCAGACCTGGACCTTCTCTCCAGGGTGTGCCTTCCCCTTTCTCTTGTCCCTCACCTCAGCATTCCTCCTTGCTCCTTCCTTTGTCTTGAATGCTCTGAATTGCCTTGGCTCTTATCTCTGTATCTGTCAGATAGCTGCTGTGTCTCACTCCTAGGGCTTCATTTCAGATCCCAGTGAAACCATTTCTCTGTGTACTTTGTAATAAACTTGAGTTTCTTCGGGAAGAAAGGGGCAGCCACCATGTGGGTCCATATCTACCGCCATTGTACTGGTGACTCGCAGAACCAAAGGAACTACATTTACTTTTTCTTTTTAAAATTTATTTTTATTATATTTTTTCCATTACCATTTACCCCTCTTGTATTTTCTTCTACCTCCACCCTCCTCCTCCCTCCCACACAATCACCACACTGTTGTCCATGTCCATGAGTTCTTTTTCCTTTTTGCTAGATCCCACCACCCCTTAACTGCCTCATCAGAGCTGTCAACCTGCTCTCTCTGAGTCTGTCTCTGTTTTGCTTGATAGTTCAGTTTGTTCATTAGATTCTACTTATGAGTGAAATCATATGGTGTTTGTCTTTCTCTGACTGGCTTATTTCACTTAGTATAATGTTCTCCAGGCCCATCCGTGCTGTTGCAAAGGGTGAAATATTTTTTGTTGCCGAGTAGTATTCCACTGTGTAAATGTACCACCGCTTTTTTATCTACCAGTTCAACGATGGGTCCTGGCTGCTTCCAAATCTCGGCTGTTGTAAAGCTGCAATGAACAAAGGGTGCTTACATTCTTTCCAATTAGTGTGTCAGTTTTCTTCAGATAAGTCCCCAGAAGTGGAATTACTGGGTCATAACACAGTTCCATTTTTAATTTTTGAGGTAATTCCTTAATGCTTTCCACAGTGGCTGCACCAGTCTGCATTCCCACCAACAGTGTGTGAGGGTTCCCTTTCCCCAAAAGCGCACCAGCACTTTCCTGTTGGTTTATGAATGACGGCCGTTCTGACCACTGTGAGGTGGCATCTCTTTGTGGTTTTAATTGGCATCTCTCTGATGACTAGTGATGGTGAGCATCCTTTCATATGCCTTTGGGCATCTACATTTAATCTTCAGAATAAATGCGAATCTGGCCCAAGGGTACAGTGGCTTTTACAAACGGCCTGTTTTAACTTACTGCTTTTTCCTAGACTTCTGGAGTGGGAAAGGGACAACATTTTATTCTTCGCATCAGAAATAGATGATGGATATTTGGATGGATGGAGAGAGAGAGAGACGTGGGGGGTAGGCTTGAGCCCACTCAACAATTTAAAGCTTTTCATTCTTCCATCCACTACCCAGTTCTCCTCAGATAACTCTAAAATTTTATCTAGTTAAATGTGTTGGTCCTAAAATGAGATCATGCTTGATGCATTCTAAGAAAATAATGGAAAACCTTGCTAAATAAGTAACTTAAGCATTCCTTTTTATTTTATTTTGACAGATGAAAATACTTCATTCACTGACACCTAGAGAGAACAGACTCCAGTCCTGATGAAAGAGAAAGGTTGACCCTCCCAACCTTAAAAGGGAAAGGGAAACCTTTCTCAGAACCAGGTCAGAAAAGCCCAGGGGTGCCCTACCCTCTGTTTGCTTCCTACATGGCTCAGTGGCCTCACTGCAGGGAGCAGGGAACTTGGAAGTCCCTTTCCTGTGTCTTGAAAACTTCATTCACCACTCCCCTTTCTTCTCCTATGGGATTTACCAAGTAACAAATTCCAGTGCTTCTCAGGCATGCCAGCTGTGTAACAGGGCTCTGGCATTTGAGGATCTCTTAAGTCAATCCGTAAGTAAAGGATGCTTCAAGGAGGCACCCCATCAGTTCCTTCTAATAACCGCAGCTTGTCATGTGACACCTTCCCCTCCCCCAATGATTCTCTCTGAAAACCCCCCACCCATCCCACCAATAAACTAGGTTGACGTCCATCCTTTATCTGCCAGCATCTACATTTACTTCAAGGTGGTAATCTTTTGCTTTTGTTATTTAAGTTCTGTTTATTCTTAATAGTTACCCAATTGCTTTGGGGCTTGCATAAACAGTTAAAAAAACACGGCGCACGAGGCAGCCGTTTCGCTTTCTGCGCTTGTTGTTCTTGGCACTGGGTCAGTTCTATGAACTTCTGGTGTCCAACTGGTAGGACCTGAAACTCTGTGTTTAACAAGTGCCTGTAGTCAAAACAGTTGGCGTGTGCGAGCTGGGGTAGCTGGTACTGGTTGCAGCTGGGCGGCCGTCGGTCCAGGACCATGCAGAATACGAATCGCGGCGCTCCGAGCCGGGTTTGGGCTTTTGTTGTTTAGTTATGGGGCTTGCTTTCTTCTTTCTTTTTTTCTTTTCTTTTTTTTGTGGCAGCACCCGTGCTAATGTGGATCGCTTCAGGTTCCAAAAGTACAACATGTTTACAGTCGTCGTAGAATCAGATTAAGTTGGCAGCCTGAGTGTGTCTGTAAGTGGTTTTAGTTTACATTTCTTCTTCTAGCAGGATGTTTTGCATAATTTTGCTGATCTTGGGTTATTTATAGACTTTTTTGAAAAAACGGGGATGCATGGGAGTTTTCTATTCTAACTGCGGAAAGTGAAATCCGTTTCTGCAGTCAGAGAAATGGCAGGGCATGTGTAACAGAGGGATAGTTTATCTCCTGAAAATTAATTTCTCCGCGAGGTCATTTGATTACATTCCGGAGCACACTCCCCTGCCGCCAATAGCATACCCTGGTCACTGTCCTAGGACGTGTTGTTTTCCTTCGGTGGGTCACAAACGGAGTAAAATGAAAGTAATGATGCCATTTCCTCTGGGGCGCCCTGGGAGGGTGGATGCAGTGATCGAGTATTGTTTCAGACGTCCGAAGTGGGTTTGCGAGGGTGGTTTTGTCCAACCCGCAGGAGCAGTGTTAGCTGGCGCCCCCAGCCTGCCCAGAAGCCGGTTGGCTGGACGCAGAGAGCCTGGGGGAGGGGCAGAGGAAGGATGGCCGCAGGAAGTTGGGGGGTTTTAAGTCTGTCCTCACCTCTAAATAATAGTGTGATACTCAGGTGTTTATAATATTTAAACAAATAACCAGCTGCAAAACGGTGTATCAGCTAATGGATTCTCTTTCATTTTCTGGGCTGTCCTAGCACTTTGGGGGCATGGTGAGTGAATGAGAACTGAAGCCGGTACATTTGAAATCAGTAAGCCAGAGTTAGGGCTCTATGAAACGGTCCCATAATATTTACTAGAACAGTTGGCTAAAAATTGCTCTGCTCTGCCCACTGAATGGCTGTGTAATTAAATCAGCTCTTGACAGTTACCTCGAGCACCTCCCGTCTCCGTGCCGGCAGCCCCTGGAATTTGCATGGGTAAGCAGCACGTTCATCAGCGTCGTGCATGTGGAGTCCCGGTCTGATAGTCCGGGAGAGCGTCGTTAATGAGACACTTCATTGTGCCTGGGGCTAAATATTTTAAACCAAACAAATCAAAATGGGGGGAGAAAACGGTGAGCATAGTTTGGGCCACATGAAAGGCCCTCTAAGTTGGGGGTCTGCCCTGATCGGGTCTTGGGTCCCTCAGGGGCAGTTCCAAACCTCCCCTCACACCCACAGAGGAAAATGGGGTGTTGAAACGGAAATTTCCAAGGTAGTAAATGTGACCATTAGGCTGAGGCTTGGCGGTGTTATAACTGCTGAGTGCCACCGCCGAAGAGCAGATTTCTTTTTCTCTGTGTTTTTCTCCTCTGTGAAAGCTGGAGGGGTTGAGGAGTGTTATTGGGGGGAGGGGGGTTTGTTTTTCCAGTATCCTCTAACCTTGCTTGCAGAGAATTGGTCAGGCTGCCTTACTTTCAAGAGCGTGCACTGTGCTTTCTCATGCTAGCCCCACTGAACTGGTGAAGGACAAGGCTAGCCCTTTGGTCCCAGTAGAAAAGGCTGGAGGTGCGGCTTCACTGGCATGGTGGAGCTGGGTAGTTTGAACTCAGGTTCAACTTTATCCATCAGATTTTCAGCTCCTTATTGCCCCATCCAAACTGGGTGAACTGGCTGCCTTGCCAACCTTTGATACTCTTTGTTGTAACAATTAAAATCTGCCCCATGGATGGGGCGCCTGTTACACTTCCTTTCCGCCAATGGATCAGATTGGGGTAGAATTTGAGACTTGCCTTTTGAAGGCCTCACATTTGAGACGCGTGTCAGTCTGTGTGTGTCTCAGCTAGCAGTGATTATGGGGGTTCGCACCCCACTGTGTAAATAACCTCAGAGTGAATAGAGATGTAAAGGAACCCTTCAGGCCTTTACATGGGAGTTGAAGAGGGACAGTAATGAATACTGAAATGTTTCCTGTCGTCCTGCCCTTGTTCTTTCGCATTTGAATTGGCCAGATCAGCCTACCCTACTCTCCTTGGGAAAGTAAAGGCACAGCCATTTGCCAGCCTGCTAGTTCTGTCTCCTGCAGCATGTTGCCCCTCCCAGCCCCTCCTTACATTAGCCCAACAATACCTTTCAGACACCTCCTTCCTTGCTTTGATTGTTCTCCTGCCCCTGTTACCACCACACATGCACACACCACCACCCCCAGCCAGGGAAGAGCTCAATGACATATCTGTTGTTGGATTGATCTCTGCTTCCCACCAGCTGGTGCATCTGGGGCTCTTAGCAACAGTGAGCATTTGTGGGTTCCTCTCCTATCCTGGCCCCTAGGGGGAGTGGTTCTGTCTGCCCCACACACAATGGGAAGCCAGGGAACCTGAGTGAGGACCAAAGCTCCCAGGTAGAACCTGAAGGGTAGGTGGATCCCTGGTGAAAAGCAGCTGGTCTGATTGAGTTTGTCAAACCTGTAATGTGCTGGAGGTTACCTCACTGTGCCATTAGCCAACTCACCCCCATGACCTTATCTTTTTCTGAAAGGATAGTATTGACAGATTCATCACAACTCACGAAGGTGAGAGGCCACACAAGAAAGGGAGCTGATAAAGTTGGTTTCTCCCAGGCTGTAGCTTGAAGTCCAGACCAGCTGCTAGGTACCTGTAGACAACCTACGCCTCATGCCTCTAAGGGGGCAGGATTTGCCATATGTCAAGGATCAGGAGACTGTTCCCACCTTGACCTTGCTACAGTTTACCATTGACATGGCATGCTTCAAACCAAGGAGGAAGAAACATTCCATCTACTGTATGGCAGAGGTTAGGAGTCCTTTGTCCTCTGCCCTCCCTATTATACTTCTTCTCCCTTATCCAATGAACATGAACAGTTTTTAGGTAAACCAATTATATTAATTTGCCTGGGCTTTCATAATAAAATACCACAGACTAGGGGGCTTAAACAACTGAAATTAATTTTCTTACAGTTCTAGAAGCTGGAAGTCCAAGATCAAGGTACCAGTGGGGCTGGTTCTCCTGAAGCCTCTCACCTTGGCTTGTTGATGTCTGTCTTCTTGCTGCCTCTTCATATGGTTGTCCCTCTGTGCACACACTCCTAGTGTCTCCTGCTCTTCTTATATAAGCACCAGTCATATTGGACTAAAGCCCCACCCCAACTGGCCTCATTTTGGGTGTAATCACCTCTTTAAAGGCCTTATTTCCAAATACTGTTATATTCTGAGGTCCTGAGGAATGGGACTTCACCATATGAATTTGGATAGGGGGATAGAATGCAGTGCATAACACTGATCGGTTAAGCCTGGTCCTGCTTCAACTCGGCTGGACCAGCATCAGAACACTGCAGTAACCGCCATGGTGTAGACAGATTCTGCTGTGACTTGTTCCTGCGTGCGTGCGTGCGTGCGTGTGTGTGACCAGGCACTGTCTCTCTGTGTGGGTATATCATCAAGGAAATGCAGTAAGAGAAAGACAAGAATACGTTCAAAGGTCACGAGAAGTCACCAGTGGCTATGAAAGTCTGAGTTAGCTTTCAAGTGTCCCGTGATGTTAGGTGACTTCAGCAGCCCACCTATCTGCGGGTGACTATTGTAGGGATAGGGTGAATAAGAGTAGTTTGTGGACCAGTGGGCTCCAGAAGCACCTGACAGAAATTGGTACCTTCCCTCTGGGCCTCTTCCTCCAGTGGCTTTCTGAGCACACTCCCTGATCTGTTCACAGATTCACTGGCATAATCCTCTCAGTGTCTGGCCAACAGTTGTATGTAGATATATATTTAAAATCTGCCCTCTATATCACTGTCCCTGGAAGTGGGCAGCCAGCTTTACGTGGACCAGAAGAGGAGAATTTAGCCAGCTATTGCCTTGTATTTTAACTTCTTTTTTCCCAGAAGGATATGTAAACTGTACCAGTTCTCTCTCCCTCTTGCCATGCTATGAGACACCCTGACCCTGAGATGCTAAGGGCCTGCAGGTTGACCTCTGACAGCCCTTTGCAACTCTTCCTCCTCAGTCTTATTGCAGCGAGGACCATTTCTGCCCTGAGGCAAACACCCTCAGGTGAGACAAGAACCGGGTTTCCGGAGGCCTGCCCTGAACATCCAAACCAAAAGCCTAGTGTTCTTAGAAACTGCCATTCAAGACGGAAACCCAGGGATTAGTTGGGGTCAAGCCACAGGGGAGCTAAAAGCAACCCTCTCAGCCCTTCATTACCTGCCAGCTCTCTGCTGCAGATTACTCAAGTCCTAGTCTCAACAAGGTGATGATGGAGAGACAACGTGATCCTGCAGAATAGTGGAGACTCCATTATCCTTTGTAAGCCAGCCTGGGTTTTGGTCTGAGATGAGAGAGAAGGTGCTTGCTGCTGGGAGAGGAGATCAGAAACCTGTTCCATTGCAACAGCACAGCTGCCCTGTGCTAAAGACTGCCTCCCGGCAGCCTGTGTGCATATGTAGGTTCTCCCTTGGCTTAACAGGCAGATTTCTTACAAATGGAAATGGATTCGTCACAGTAATAATCATAATACTCTTGTGTTCACTCAACCTGACTCAACTTTTAAACCTCTTTTACGTGCCAATTTCATCGACTCCTCCCTAAAACCCTAGAAGGGTCAGGTAGTGTTGACCTGAGAGCATGGAACTTCTGGAAGGACTTCCAGGATTCAGATTCTAGCTCTTGGATGCCGGTACGCCTTCTGTTGACTTCAGCTGCCTAATGCCTGTATTTGGATGCCAAGAAAAAGGGTAGTTTGGGAAATGGAAAACCAGGTGTTGTTCTGCTATCGTATATATTGTCGATTATAAAGGCAACATTCAATTGCCTGTTGTGCACAGTGCCAAACTCTGAAATCTTGACTCTTGGTCTTTCCAACCACTGATCAGAAGGGCTATTGTGGGCCTCCTTTGCCTGTTGTCCATGAGATCCTTATAGGTAAAATGAAGAAATGTGGGCCAAGGGACATTCCTTCCTGGAATGGTAGGTGGCTTAGCAGAGTCACACCTCAAGCGTGCTATTCCCCAGTCACTGTCATGCTGGGAGATGTATTGAGTTGCACACTTGGCCCTTTCCTCTTCCACATTATAAATGAGGATTTGTAAGAAGAATGGAATTAGTGATAGGCTTCTCGAGTTTTCAGGTGGTAGACTTGGGAGGGAAAACAGTTATGTTAACGGGTCAGGATTCAAAAAGATCTCAACGAGCTGCACTCAATCCAATACATGACATTTTTAAAAGATACCTGTGGCCCTGGCTGGTGTAGCTCAGTGGATTGAGCGCGGGCTGCGAACCAAAGCATCGCAGGTTCGATTCCCAGTCGGGGCATATGCCTGGGTTGCAGGCCACAGCCCCCAGCAACCACACATTGATGTTTCTCTCTCTCTCTCTTTCTCCTTCCTTTCCCTCTCTAAAAATAAATAAATAAAATCCTAAAAAAAATTAAAAAAAAAAAAGATACCTGTGGCTAAGTGGCCTGACAGCAAAGTGTATGAAATAAGAGTTGGGGGTGATGCAGCTATCAGAAATAAAATGTCTACATTGGCTCTTCAGGTGCATTAACAGGAGAATAATATCCAAAACTGCTAGAGCCACTCAGACCCCATCTGTAACGTTCTTCCTTCTCAGTTCCACAGCTCAGGGAGGACAGCAGGAGCTAAAGAGGACCCAGAGCCCAGGAGGAACCATGAAAATGACATTGTGTGAGGAGTGGTTGAAAAGACACCTGGGATTAGTAGCCTGGAGAAAGATTTCAGGGAACAAATAGTTGGCAAAGTGTTCCATGGAAGGGGCACTGGACTGGTTCAAGGTGACACCCATAGGGCAGAAATCAGACTAGTGTGCAGTCATTACAGAGCAGCTTCGCATAGGGAAGAACTGCCCCATGGTGTGCACTTGGAAAGCACTGTCCACTCAAGGGCCTGCAGTGGAGAGTCCAGGCTGGGCAACTGCTGCCTGGAGAGCTAAGACAGTGACTACAGGCCCGGGAAGAGGGCTGACGGGGCTTAGCAGAGAGCAGAGAATGCCAACCTGTAGCATTTCTTTCCTATCTGGAGTTTGTCACTCTGTACCATTTTAGGGTCTAAGACCTGGGTCCCTTTGATGGAAATGCTGATTCTGTCATCGGAAGGCAATTGATCCCCTTGGTGAAAATGACAGCTGTATCAGGGATGAGGGGGCTGCCAGAGCGGAGCTGTGCCTCAGTGTCCCATTTGTAAATAGTTAGTGCACCCTGCTGTGCGTGCATGCCTGCGTGCATGTGTGTGTGTCTGTGACCAACCTTTTTCATAAACCTGAATTGGCTGTGTTAAGAACTGCTGTCTAGGAGTGCCAGTCTGTTCTGTCATGCTGGCCACCTTAATTTCCTTAAAAATTACCTCCTTTAAGTGATTCCAAGAAGAGCTTTGAAAATAACTCCCAGTTATCCTGTAACTGAATGTTCTGTTTGTGGATTGTCCTGGCCCTTATATTCTGCGGGGCTTTCTTTATTGAGGTGAAATTCATGTAACATAACCATTATAAAGCAGACATTCGAGTGGCGTTGAGTACATGCACAGTGTTGTGTGACCGCTACTCCTATCTAGTTCCAGATGCTTCATCACTCTGAAACAAAACTTCCTAGCCACTAGGCAGTTATTTCCCCTTTTGTCTCCCCCCAGTCCCTGGCAACCACCATCTCTACAGATTTCCTATTCCAAACAATCACATGGATAATTCATACAACATGTGGCCACTTTTTCTGGCTCCTTTCATTTGCATCATCCAGTTGCAGCTTATATTAGTACTTCACTCCTTTTTATAGCTGAATAATATTCCATTGTGTGTGTATATAACAATGTGTGCATGTGTGTGTGTCTGTTTATCCATTGTGTGTGTTTATCCATTCATCCATTGATGGATATTTGGGTTGTTTCTACCTTTCAACTATTACAAATGGTGCTTTTAGGAGCCTTCATATACTAGGATTTGTTTGATACCTGTGTTTAGTTCTTTTGGGTCTATATGTACTAGTGGAATTATTGGAGTATATGGTAATTCCATGTTTACTATTCTGAGGAACCGCCAAACTATTTTTCATAGAGGTGGCACCATCTTACATTTCCACTAATGGTGCCCAAGGGTTTTAATTTCCATTTCACTTTGCTTTGTTTGTTTTGCTATATCCCCATCCTAGTAAGTATAAAGTGGTATCTTATTGTGATCTTGATTTCCGTTTCCCCAATGACTAACAATGTTGATCATCTTTTCATATTCTTATTGGTTGTATATATATCTTCTTTAGAGAAATATCTGTTGAAGTCCTTTGCCCATTTTTTGATTGGTTTGAGCCTGACTGTTTTTGCTAGAGCAGTGTAAATATTGCATTTTTTTTTTATCTTAAGCCACCTGTTTGCTGAGAACTTAGACCACCTACTTATTAACTTGACACCTTCAATGAGGAGAAAGAACAGGGTGAAAGAGGCTGGCCAAGTGCCCCAGAAGGACCCAAAGGCTCTGGAGAGCTGGCCCACTGTCACTGTTCATATCTCCATCCTTCAGGTCATCCTGCAGCTCTCAGCAAACAGATTCTAGGAAAGGCATTCACATTTGTCTCTGGAAAGACTCAGGCTCCTGGGCCATGGGGTCTGCCCTTTCACCTGTTTTTCTTTTAGGTATTGCAACATCCAGCAGGCCTCCTTTTGACTCTGAGTGGGGAAAGTGTGCCCATGAGCCCTGGCCTGCTGGCCTAAGGTCTGGAGGACAAGGCTCACAGCCTCACCCTCAGAGCAGGTTCTCTCTGGCCAAAGCTGCAAAAGCTGCAAAGGACCAAGAAAAGAGGGCTGGACGTTCCTTCAGTGGGGCTGGGTCAGGCAGGTGGTCAGGCCACGCCCCCTTGTTCCCTCTGGCTCCATTGCAAAGAAATGGAATTGTAGAAACCAGTTCTGCTTTGTCAAGCAGCACAGCCCCCTCAGAAATAAAAAACTGATTAATTCTTCTTCATTCTGGGAAGAAACTCTCTACAAGAGTGTGGGGGAAAGCCAAGAACCCAGAGGGCCCACTGTCCTGTTCCTCTGAGTAGATTTCCCACGAGACACCCTCCCTCTGGCTTTGGTTACGTTGCCCAGCTGCTGACAGGATGGATGGTCCCAACCTGAGACAGTCTCACAAAGACGAACAGGCACTGCCTAGCTGTGTGGTGCGGTTTGAAATGATGCCACTTCCCTGCAGTGTGAAATGCTCCAGAAGAGCCATACTTCTGGGTCTTTGAAGCTTTTGTCTCTTCACAGTTTGTTTTTATTTTTCCTTATTAAAAGGTGTGTACTCCTTAGCCAGGGTTAACTAAAGATTTATCAGGTAATAGATTTTACAAAGAAAAGTTGGATGAAACATAGGAAAGATTCTAGTAGAAAATAAAGTTGCCCCCAAAACACTCCCCCACTGAGTTTTTTTTTTATTGAAGTGAAACTCACATAACAAAATTAATCATTTTAAAGCACGCAGTTCAGCAGCACTGGGTGCATTCACAGTTGTTGGGCAGCCGTCACCTCTCCGTGCTTGGAAGACGTTTTTGTCACCTCCAAAAGAGACCCATTAAGCAGTGACTCCCAGCTCCCTTCTTCCCCCAGCCCCTGGCAATCGCTAACCCAGTTTCTGTCTCTGTGGCTGTGCTATTCTGGGTATTTCATACCAGTGGAATTGTACGACTGACCTTTCGTGCATCATTGTTGCTTTTTGAACACCCTCACCGCAATCTACCGAAGGCATGAACTTTTGAAATATACAGAATAAGTGAAAACTCCCTGCTTGAATTAACAGTTGAAATGTCCCACAAAAGTATTTTTCCATCTTTATAATGATGTCTCTACTCTGTCCAAGCAGAGTGGTAGGTATTGCAGTGGACTCTGCCAGTCAGGATGGACAGGCCCCGAGGGGCAGTGGGGTGGGTGGGGGGTGGGGGCGGGGAGGCCTGAGGCTCCTGCAGGCTGCCGGGGACCAGGTGGAGGGGACAGCAGCTTGCACGTGGCCATTGCTTTGTGGGGCTGCAGGAAGGCCCTGCCCTTCCCCAACAGGGACTGCTCAAATCAGCCTCAGAGGAGCCTGCTGCCTCTGACCACACCTTGTGTGTGTGGTTCAGGAAAACCCAAGTTCATCTGCCAAATTCAGGATACAACCCTGACTGTTCCGGGCTTTTCTTTCTGCCTTTCCCTAATCGCATCTGGGCGTGCTCTCTTAAAGGGGAAGTGGTGCGTTCTGACTGGCCAGGGCCCTCCTCCAGGAGCCAGGAAACGGCTCCCACAAGTCACATTGCCCAGCGTGTCACAGGCTCAGCCTCCTTATCCTAACGGCAAGGCTGCCTCCCGGGATGTGTAAGTGCGAGCACAGGGCACGCTGGCCACACAGGATGGCGTGGGGCTGGGCCCAGGTCACAGAAGAGAGAGTCTGGCAGGCGGAGCATGCTGTCAGCCCGCGATCCAGTTAGCGAGCCTGAGCTTTAGCAGAGACGGTGCTGGGAGCCGGTGCCCGAGCAGAGAGGGCTGAGGCTTGAAGGGGGAGAGGCGCTGCCTCAGAGAGAGGTCAGGAGTAGGAGGCTGGGTTGGGGACCAGTCTATTTTGGACAGCCTTTCTGGAGGCACAACCCTTGGGGCCTGGGAAGGAATGGAGTGGAAAATTTTATAGCACACCTGTCGTAGCACCAGGAAGCCAGCTGTAGTAAACCTCACCACCTTGTCCCCCCACCCCACTTCTCTGCCTTTATGTGCAGTTCCAAGTACATGCATTTATCTCTTTGGCAGTTATTTTTCTTTGTCATTTGCATGTGATATGTGTTAGGAAATGTTTCAGGTCTCTTTTAGTCAAACTTTAAAATTGCTTGAAACTAGTGGCCTATGTTTTTCCTTCTGTCCTGTTCGTGGATGGTCCTGGGTCCAGTGTGTACAACGCTGGGCCCTGAGTAAACCACTGGCAGACTGGCTGGCTCGGTAAATGACTGGCCGTGTACCTGGCCTGGTTTCTAACCCGGGTTTAGTTTCCTGTGTGCCCAGGGAGAAATTAAGGGGAAAGCTCGCACACATGCACACATGCAGTCAGTGCTCACTCAATGTCACAAGTGAAAGACTGGTAGGAAAACGGACCAATCCTATATTTTATATTCCTTTCTGCACCAGGTACTTGTTTGTATGGTGGCGATAGTTGGTCTTAAATCACATTAAAAAAAATCTTTGTTTTCTTCAAAATAACTCAGACCTTTTGCTCCTAAAGAAGGAGCAGAGAGAAACTGGAGGAGGCTGGAGGGGGTGGGGAACGTGTCTCTCTCTGTTGGCATATACTGACAGGGCACAACCACACCCTGTTTCAGACAACTTCCTGTTTGCCACTGCCAACTGCCACTCCAAAGAGAACAGAAATGGTTCCGTTATTAGTGGCTGCTATGGGACCTTGACAGCCTGTGGGGTGAGTGGTTGTGAGTGACACTGTGGGCCTAGCAGTGAGGTGAGACTTTGCACCTTCTATTGTAGGAGATAATGGTCCTGCAGTCTTGAAATTGGAGGTCGGTACAGATAGAAATCAAGCAGCGGTGGCCTTTCCTTGCTCAGCTTGTGTTCCTTAAACAGTGTGCTCCAGGATCTCGTAAGTGAAATAGTTTTAATTCAGGGGCGAGGAGAAGGCAGAGAACTGCCCACTTAGGAGAGCTACTACTTGTGTTCTGTTTTAATGTACATTTTCAAGTATTTGGGGAGCTTATGTGAAGTGCCTGCTATGAGTTGGCACTGTGGTAGCCACCGTCCACGTGTCATCAATCCTCACAACTCTCATTTCTTCAACAGTGGAGATAGTGCGTGCCTATCAGGGTGAGACCCTGGGCTAAGAGCCAGGGATGAGAGACGGAACGAGACACCTGCCTGCGAGGAGCGTTCAGTGACAGGATGCCTGGCCCAGTAAACCAACCATCACAACCTGTGATGTGTGCTAAGATGTGGCCCTCACTGTACTGCAGGGGCACCTTCCTACTTGTAACCCTGATGTAGGCATTATTGTTCCCGTTTTTGTAGGTAAGGAAACTGGAGCTCATGGGGTTAAGTTATTTGCCCAAATCACAGAGCTAATGAGTGACAGAGCTGGGATTTGAGCCCAGATCTTTCTGATTCCAAAGACTGCAGTGTTTGGTCCCTATTTCTTGTGACTCCCAAAGCTGGTGCAGAGCATGAGAATCACCTTGGGACCTTTTAAAAAATACTGATTTGGGGGCCCTGGACCTACTGTCCCAAGAGCTGCACCAAGTGGCCTCTGAGGTATAAGTGTGGTCTGTGTTCTTTCTCTGCTTCATGCATAAGGATCCTCCCTCCCTTCCTTGAGGTGTGGGCAGGGCATGCCTGTGACAGGAACAGGTTTTTTTAATGTGCTTAGCCTAGGGCCATTGGGTAAAGGCCACCGATATTGCTTGTCTCAAGATAGTATTGGGAAGAGTATAGCTGTTCAGGCATTTTAGACATTGGGAAACCCTGTTCATGTATCTTCACCCCAAAGATCCCTCAGACTGTGCCTCCCTCTTCATGAAGCTTTGGCTGCCTGGTGCACCTGTCCTTTTGGTGCCCCTAGGACCGGGATGATGTCAGCTGTGTCATCCTCAGGTAGAATTTAGCAGCTGTTTCTAAAAATAGAAGGCATCACTTTCACCTAAGTTGTGGTAGCTCCTGTGTTTAAACTCACATGACTTGCGTGGTGCATGTGCCGGCAGTCGTGATGGGAGTCACTGATGGGGAAGTTCATGCCAGTGGGATTCCTTGTCAACCCCTCCACTCTGTGTTGGCTCTGGACATGTGGGAACAGTTGGGGCAATAAAAAGCCTAATGTTAAGAGGATTGCAGAGTCCCACAAAGCAGGAAGGCTATTCATTTGCCTCAGATCCTTCAGGCAACAGCTTGCCTCCTGAGGGGAAAGTGTGACCAGCCCCAGATCTGGGGACTGTCTCCCGCCCCAAGGGAACCCTCTGCAATGACAGTGTCTCTTTTATCACCCTCATTTTATCTCAGTGCCTGGCACATGGTAAGTTCCAAGGAAATGAGCAAATGAACGAGATTTTACTTTAACGTGTTTTTCTCTCCTTCCTTCCTTCCTTTGTATTTGCACCTATTTTTTCCCCTTTGCTCTCTCTGGTTAAGCATATGATAATGGTTTTTGTTGTGGTTCATTTGTTTGTTCTTTCTTTTCTTCTTTCTTTCTTTCTTTTTCTTTCTTTCTTTCTTTCTTTCTTTCAGAGAGAGAAACATCAATTTTTGTTGTTCTGCTTATTTACGCACCCATTGACTGACTCTTGCATGTGCCCTGACCGGGGATCAAACCCACAGCCTTGGCAAATGGGGACATCACTCTAACCAACTGAGCTACCCAGCCAGGGCTGTTTGTTTTTAATCTTTTTTTTTCCGTAAGGACTTAAAGAGCTTTAACAAAAACAAAGCCTATTAAGCAATCCATCCTATATCCTTCCCTTTTTTTCACCTAAATTCATAATATATATAGTATATGTGTATTACATGTTTTATGTTTTTATAAAGTAATGATTAGTATTAACATATTTTTTGTGGTAGTTTTAATCGTGTTTTTCTTTCTTGTGCGTTTGGATTTGTGTGTATTAGGGGAGCTTATGTGAGGTGCCTGCTGTGAGTTGGCACTGTGGTAGCCACTGTCCACGTGTCATCAGTCCTCACAACACTTCGACAGTGAAGACAGTGTGTGCCTATCAGGGCGGGACCCTGGGCTAAGAGCCAGGGATGCGAGACTGAGTGAAACACCTGCCCTTGACTTTTCCTTAAATCTGAGACAACCCTCGTACTTCTCACTTTCAGTTGTTTCATTATAGACCATTCAGGTTAATTTTGGTGTTTTGTTACTATTGTAAATAGTGCTGCTGAGGATACCTCTGAAATTTTTTGGAGGAGGGGAATATTTCCTGGGGGGTCTGTTTTCCAAACTAAAATTACCAGATTACCAAATCAAGGCTGTAAGTGTGTTTTAGTTCCAGTGGCTGTTGCCAGGTTGCTCTCCAGAGAAACGTCATCCCTTAAAAGTGCCCACAGTGGTGTGTACATGTTGTTTCCCCACAGGTCTGTATTTGCTGTTCTTGTTGTTTATTTGTTTGTTTTGGTTTTGGGGTTTGTTTGTTTGTTTTTCAGCTAAGTTAGGTGTCTAGTGAAGACATCCTTAGGGGCTGTGGCAATATTTTGGGGGTCCTGAAAAGTCCCTGGGACTCCCCAAATCCTACCTAGTGGTGATTGGTGCCACAAATTTGCACCCGAGCATAAATAACCAGTGGAAGAGTAGGCATGAGGTGGAATGCTTCTACCAAGGGGGAGAGATAAGGAGAATCCCGTGTTTCTAACTTCAGAGTTGTGTTCTGGGCCAGCTCTGAAAATGGGGAACACTTTGTGAGGAGTCATTTTAGAGGTTTGTAGCTGAAGTGCAGAGGGAAGAGAACATCCTCCCAGTAGTGTGGCATGGTAGGCATGGTGCTGGCTCCAGGGCCAGGCAGGCCTGGGCTCTTCTCCCAATTGCTGAGCTCTGCATGACCGTGGTCTTGTTTCCCAATTTTGCTGAGCTTTAATTTCCCATCTGTAACAAGGAGGCTAACAGTACTCACTTGTGGGGTTGTTGGGTAGATGACATGAGCTGGTAAGTACAAAAGTAGCTTGCACAGTGCCTGACACGTAGAAGGCACTCAAGAAATGCTGCTTCTCTTCCTGACCTAATGAATGGGCTCAGGGTGACCAGATAACCAAGCCTAGGGAATTTAAGATCTGAGCGTGTGAGCCGCCAGCCCGCACCGGCATTTGTCAGAGTGCCCCACACAGTGCATGTTGCCCGGCAGTGGGTGGGAGGTGAGGGAGGAAAAGAAGACCTGGTGTAGGCTGATTGGTGACAGGCACCACTGCTGTAAGGAGCACCTGCCCAGCCACCCAGACCCTGGTATCTTAAAGAGGCACTACAGCCAAAGCAGGGATTGAGCGTGCCAGAGAAGCTCACAAGCACTTCTGGCACACGAACAGCTTGGCATGCTCTGCTTGCTGCTCACGCCTGCCTCAGTTATTTGACTTCCCTGTGTCTTCATTTTCTTCCCTGCTGAGGAAGGTTGATTCAGTATCCCTCCTCTGACCTCCATGGTACTGTATTTAGTGTCTGAATACAGTTGTGGCAAATGAGACCACAAGCTCAGATTTTAGCCCCTGCTTCTCCACTTAATAACATTGTGGCTTCAGGCCAATTTCTCAAATGCAGTTGGCCTCAGTTTTCATAGCTGTAAACTGGGGAAACACCTCCCTCACCAAGTGATTCCTACATGGTTCCCCTTGCTAAGGTCTATGCTCTGCCCTTCACCCTTCAACTCCAGTTACTTTTGGAAGAAGGTCCTTGGAATTCCGAGCTATCCCTTATGGAAAGCATCCTGACCTCACCTACTAAAGCAGATACAATTCATTGATAAAATAGAACCTGACTAATGATTTTCCAAGTACCTGTCCTCAAGGGCTGTCAATGAGAACACCTGGTACTAGTGTGAGCTGAGGGAGCTTACCCACCATGGTGGGCCACAAGTGACCGTGGTGCTCCACACGGTCTGTTGGGAGGGTATTGGCCCCTTAAAAACCATATTGGAAAATTCCCAACAAGTTCTTTCTAAAACTGGAGCAGGGCACCACATTGGGTATTGGCATCCAGTTCAACCATTCACGAGGTATCTGCGCTGAGGTTTTAAATGCAAGACATTGATACTGTGAGTATGAAAATATCTCAGTGAATAAGCAGGGGGAAGGCAAGGGCTCTGAACTTTTACTGAAAGGGAATTGCTTGAGAACCTGGTGGATTTTATCTGTGGAAAATAAGGAGAGAGAATTGTGGAGACACCAGGGCTCCCCACATTTAACGGAGATTTTTTAGAATGCTGAGAAGGGGTCTCCGAGCACCCGCTCAGTGGGTCTCCGGGATTGTGCCCTGGGGTCACACATGGATGGTTAATGTATATATGGTAAAGTAAAGTCTTAGGATAGCCAGCTGCTGAGCCTGTGGTCTGGACTTCCTGTGGTGGAAATGTAAAAAAGTAAAAGGATTTGTTTTTTTATTTCTTTGGTCCTGGGGTCCCCAACTTTCTGGTTGAGATCATAGGCTGTGGCATGGGGCTGCCAATAGGTACCAAAAAGCTGCCCAAACACCTTGTTTCTTTCCTCTCCCTAGAGGAGTCGTCTACACTGCTGAAATACCCAATCATGGGAGGGAGCAGAGGGCTTTTCCAGATGATTCCCATCCACTGCAGCATCTTCTGGCATTTCAAGTAGAACTCAGAGTTAAGACCACAGGCCCTAACTTCATGACCAGATTTGATGTCTCCTAGATCCATGACCTTGGGCAACTCTTACCTTTGAGTCTCAGTTTCCTCATCTGTAGAATATAGATAATAATAGTGCCTCTCTTAGGGTATTGCAAGAATTGAATGCTATAGGGTAAATCAAGTGTTCGGTAGCATGCCTGGCACCTAGGAAAGTCTTAATAAATTACTATTACTATTGGCCAAAGGACAGAAGGGGTGAGACCAGAGGTCGGTGATCCCAGAGCACTCAGTGAGGTTGTGTTTGATATCGTAGACAGTTAATTCTGCATGGGTGTTCTGACAGTGATTTCAGTAGGTAAGTGGTACTCATATTCAACATTAGCACAATAGATTGGTTGGAGCTTTCTGTCACACAGGCTGGAAAGAAATGTGTTGCATGAGCTATAAACTACTGCAGCCTTCCACTATACCTCAAAGAAATGATCCTAAATCACTTTTTAAATAAATGTTTTTTTAAAGCTAGACAATAAGTAGATAGTAAGAGAGTGGCTAAGTAATTTAGAGCATGTCAATGATTGAATATTCCCATTTCAAATGACCTGTATATGAGAGCTAGACATGTATAAATGGCATAATGTCAGCTGAAAAAGAACAGTCCAATGTACAGATGTTACCACATCTATGTACATTAACAAAGAGTGAGAAAACTTGGAGGGACAGACTCTTTTTCTCCAAAATTGCTTCAGTCTATGAAATATTTTAACAGTGAATAAGAACACAATGTTCCATAAAGTCTTTCTGATAAGGGCAAATTAAATTTAAGTAATTATAAGGATATATCTAAGGTATTCCTTTGACCAAAACAGGGAGACAAAAATAATGCGTAAGCCCATAGTGAAGGCTTATACCAGAATGATTGTAAAATAAATCTGGAACACTTTACTCAAAGACATTCCATCTGCACAGCAACATCTTTTTACAAGAAACTAAGACCCAGAAAAAAATACAATAAAAATTAAATAGAAAAAGAAAGAAGGAAAGAAACTAAGACCCTATCACTAGCCCACCCCACTTCTCTGCCAAAAGTCAAAACCCTGTAAGTAATCCACAGACAGGTCTTTACAGACTTGGGAAACACAGATTGAATAGGAATTGGATCTTTCTGGAAAAAAAAATCTGCTCACTCTGCCTGACCAGGACCAGTTCTGCCCACTTTCAAAAGCTTAACTGAGAGCAGTGTGGGACCCACCTCCCCAGCGAGGCTCTCGCCACGCCGGCCGGGCCCCACGTCACTCTTAGCAGCACCGGTGGCCGTCAGGCGGGGTCTGTAAAGCTCAGTGGACGGAAGTACAGATCTCTCTGTGAGATATTTTGAAATACTAGTAGATTTAATTCAGTCTGAGCAATATGAAACAGTTTCACAAGTAGGAAATGCCTTTTTAATCTGTTTATTATAATATAAAATCACAAAAAATTGAGGGTAAAAGGCTATCTTCAAGTTTTGATGAATAATCTCTCACATGCAACTTGTTCTTTCAGTTGGTCAGTTGTGGAATTAAACTATAAAACCAAGGAAAAAGCTTATTCATTGCTTTAGTTTTTTGTGAGTGTAGCAGCAGGATCACTACCCAGAATTCTCTGGGAAGGCGATTTTAGAATGGCTGGTCTGGCCCATTCATTTTGTCCGTACTGGTATCCTTCCTTGTGATTCATCTTTGTTTATTTGTATTATTTTAAACTCTTAGCATAGCAAAATAAAATTTCTTCTTGTTATCAAGGCTTGTCTTCCCAGCAGAACTGAGGAATATTTCTGCACATCCTTCTCCCCCACCTCCTGTAGCCAGCTTGAGCAAGTGATAGCAAGTGAGTGAAGGAAGACTGCAGACAAATCCAAAACAGTAGTGGTAAAAAGCAAAGTCTTATTTTAGTTTTGGAAACCTCTGCCAAAAAAGAAATTGCTAAGCAAAACATTTCTGAAGGGCAGAAAAATTTGAAGTGAGACGACTTGGTTCTAGTCTCAGCATTCCCTCCAGCTAGTTTTGCCCTGTGTGCTGGTAACAGAGGACCTCTCCAAATGATAACCGCAACAGTCAGCAAGGAGGTAGGGTGAGCTGACTTTTACAATCCTGACTTTTACACTCTAACCTTCAGTGATTCTAGTTCCTGTACTTGCTAGTTTCCTGGTTCCAAATCTTGGTCACAGTGCACCTCGTTTCCTGCCTTCCTGTGAAGTGGTTAGGCCCCATTCTTTGTGTAGCCATTGGCCCTGACCTTGGCGGGTCACCTCGCCACTCTGGGTCTTCTCTGGCCAGTCAGGCGCGAGGAGGGCAGAGATGCCCGGCTGCTTCCTGCCTGTCCACCGGGGTGGTGAAGGCCAGTGCAATTTTACGAAGGCTGAATTCCTCCAAGGAAGATCTGCCTGAGTAAAATGTTTCAGTACTTCAGCTGTAATTAGTGCTGTAAATTCAGGAATCATGAGGGATGAGAAGAGAAGGAGCAGGTGTAAGTATGCCTTGTATTTACGATAATGGAGTGGAAAGAGGCCTTAGAAGCTATCTAGGGACCCACTTCATTTACAGATAAAGACATGGAAACTGAGAAAGTTTAAGTGGTGAACTCTAGACCGTAAGTCTACTAATGGGGTATGGTTAGAGCTGGAGACTAGATATCCTACCTCTGAGCCCACGATTCTTACTGCTACATCAAAACAGAGGCTCTGGAACTAGCTCTTGGTTTTCAAAACCTTCAACAGGATGGCTCTGGAAACCAAGCATGTATGCAGGGTCTAGTCTGATTCGGTGCAGAAAAATTACCTGTAGTCATTCATTGTAGGCTACGTGTTAACAATGGCCAGGTAAAAAATACCCAGCAATCACGTGACCCTCAAAACTTGACTTTTCCCCCCAACTCTCACTTCATCACAGGACTAGAGTCAGTCTGCTTTGAGACAACTTGGTAGGCGCTAGTACAAGGGAGCACAGAGAAACACCACAATCCTATTTCAGATAGCCAGGGTTACTCTGGCTTTCTTCGCCTGGGTCAGGTACCTGGGACAGCAGCCAGAAACGTCTCACCGGTGAGAAAGCCTGGGACGCAGCATGGAGGTGGAGGGAGAATGTGGCCTGCCATCTTCCTCCCCCACCCTGTTCGTGTCGTGTTCAACCCAGAGTTCCAGATGTGTGATCTCCAGCTCTTCCCTTCAGGACATCTGTTATCATTTCGCTTGTTTACTGGACACATATTAATTCAGCACTAACTATATGTGGCACCCTATAGTAGGCACAAAAGGATCAGAGAGGGCCCTTAGGATTCCAGAGCCTTTGTGTTTTAAGGGTGTAGGATTTCTTCTGTAATGTTGTACAAAGTTCGGCATGTATAAATGTACATCCTTCTTGGGAGAGGTCCTTTGATCAAATCTGTCACCCTCTGACAATTAAGAACCACCTTATAGGTGGACACTAGAACTTGACTTCATGCACCTGCTGTCCCAGTCAAGTGCCCTCATCCTATTTACTGAGTCCAGACCACAAGGCTGACTGAGTGTGAACAACTGAGGCATGTCTGCCCAGAGCTCTGGTATTTTCTATTGCACCTCAAGAAGCTGTGCCTACTCTCTTCTGTGGATTCTGCCCGAAGCATTGATGTCCTCCTGCATGTCCTGGCTTAGCAAGTTTAACCCCAGACCCCAGAGACCCCTGGAAAGGCCACAGGTGCCGCATGTGGACAGAGGCTGGGCCACTCCGGGCTCTTGAAGGCTTTTTCATTCAGCCCTTGCTGGTCCTTCTGACCATAATGACCCTGCTGCTGATCCAGTTCGAGAATTTCCTATTTATTCTCTGGAGAGTCCTGCCCTGCCCACTGCGCTGAAAGACCTTGTAGTCTCTGAGCAGCTGCCTGGGAATCACTCTAGGTATATGGTTGTCCCGCTGTGTTCAGGCGACACCTGGTGTCCTCTCTGCTACTCGTGTGGACGTTGTTTTGCAGAAGGAAGGCCTGGTAAATGCCTCTGGTGAAAACCTTGGTCTGGTTCAGCATGCCATTTGATACAAAAATTCAGAATGTCATTGCTAGTTAGTGGGAGAGGAATGGATGTAAGACAAAAGGTAGTCAGGAGGCAAAGAAAAGAGGTTTAAATAAGTGTATTTTCATGTTAAGTTACTGATTGGAGTTTCCACTGGTATTTGTGGAAACATCATTTTTAAACTTATAATAAAGAAGTTAAATAAAGGCGGTTTCTCATTCAGAAAAGACAAGCCATAGTCAGAGCAGAGGGAGGCAGATGTTGCAAGATAAGCACTTTCTCCTTGCCCGCTGGACGTAAGCATGGCGTGAGTGTGTGAGAGACTCACTTGCTACAAATGATGTGCTGAGTTCTGTTCCTTCCCCTCTGCAGAGAGAAGACACGCTTCAATGTGCAGACCTTCTTCCTCTCCAGCATCTCCACCCTCCAATTCCAGGACATCACTAGTGCAGGTGAAAACAAAAGCCTGTCTCAGCGGCCATAACTCTGCCAGCAGCACCTCAAAGCCATTCAAAACGCCCAAAGACAATCTACTTACCTCCAGCAGCAAACAGCACACAGTCTTTTCTGCGAAAGGATCAAGGGACAAACCATGGTAAGTGTCTGGTGCTGGCAGCCAGCAGCTCTCTGTCCTCGCTGCTTGCCCCTGTCACCACAGGGAACAGTGTTTACCCTCTGGCTTAGCTCCCAGGCGTCATGTCTAAGGAGGGCAGGGACAGAAAACCCACATGATGGGGTGAGGAATCAAAACATTGGAGGGAACACAGGACCTTAAAGTGTCATGTGCATGACAGGAGAATTTTTCTCCTCCTAAGAGCTGAGCCAAGCTGTGTGAAAGAAAAGGGCACTGGGAAAATATTCCTTGTCGATATGGTCACCTCTAAATTTTCCACCCCAGTGAAGAGAAGCTTTGGTGTAAATGATCAAAAGCACAGTCAGTCAGCTCAGCAGGGAGCCAGGCCAGGCCCGCAGTCCTGGGAGGCAGGCCCCCTGCACAGCCTCCCTCCTGTGAGCAGCGGGGTCTCTGCTCCTGGAACAGCTGCCAGCAGACGCAGGTGATCAGAACCGACCGCAGGAGGAAAAGAGCAAATCCAAAGAGAATGTTACCCCTCTGTTGGGCGAGACAGAACTGGTTGCAGGTGACTGAAAAATCAGAGGCTTTTAATTCATTTTTTTAATCTCAGTCTTCACCAAAAAGTCAGAAAAGGTTACCTGTGGAATGGACAGACAGGAAACTAAAGTGAAAATAAGAACAGGAAGCAGAAGATGAATTCAGGCAGACCTCAGGGATATTGTGGGTGCCAGACCACCACAATGAAGCGATCATCACAACAAAGTGAGTTACAATCTTTGTGATGAAGGAGGATCTTGCCTTCAGTTGGTACAAAATGCAAACTCTGTGAAGCATGGTGAGGCAAAGCACAGCAAAACAAGGTATGTCTGATGCCTGTATCTTCGAATGCTGAGGGACCCAACTTGGAAAACTTACAGACGGCCTTGTGACAGGACCCCTGTCTTGATCTTTCAGGGATCATTGTGGAGTCTGATTTGTATATTTAAAAAGAAAAAATATTCTGTTTATCAGTGATAGTTAATTATACTTAAGTTCATACCTAGAAAAGCCAGGGACTGAAATCAAGTGTCAATCGGTTTGTCACTGCACGCTGGAAATTATGATGACTTTATAAAGAACTAATTATGCTGGCTCAAGTAAAGAGCCTTGTGACAGAATGAAAAGGTTTAGCCACAGCTGTCAAGGAGCAGAGTCACCCGTCATGACTGCCAGGGGACTTGTGGGCCTTGTGGACAAGCTTTGCTCTCTTCTAATCATTAGGATCTCAGGCCCATCCTGTCGGAGGATGTAGCTGGTTAGGGAAGAGCCCGAGAGTGACAGTGGCCTTGGTGCTGGGCCTCTGGGAGTGAGCCTCCCTCTTATCGGTGACCTTGGAAAGCACTTGAAGATTGTTTATTGAGGTAACATCATGTGTTCTGATGTAAGCACAAGCTCCAGAATTACTGCCTGTGTACAAATCTCAGCTAGGTGACTTTGGACAAGTTACTCAACCTTGGTTGTCTCGGTTTTACCCTTCTGTAAAATGGGCTAATAATAGCACTATCCCACAGGATTGTGATGAGGATTCAGTGAGCTATTTTTTATACAATCAGCAAGTGCAATGTCTGGAGCACAATGCATATTTGATAAATATTTGAGATAATCTTATGATCATGGATATCACATGTGCCAAAGAACAGAGCTTCTATAACTGGAATAAAAGTCCAGAAGTCAAATCTCCCTGGAAAAGTAGAGAAGTGGCTCTGACTCGGACCGAATTTGAAGAGGGAGAAGGATAAAGTCATTCAGAGTCCAGAAGTGAGCTACAGAGACACCAAATCAGGAAAGCTAGGCAAGGGGCTCAGGAGGAATAAGCTGAAAGGAGACTCCAGGGTCACAGAAGATCATAAAATGAAGACAAGAAATGACCAGTGATAAATGTGGTCCCTGGGGGATGAGCCTCAGCACCAAGAATCCTCCCAAGAGGCAAGCCTTTGGGGAGACCACTGGAATTAGGTCAGTCTCCACCTTTGATTCAACTAACTCAACACACACTTAGTAAGACCTGTTGGGCAAGGCCCCTTCAGCTAGAGGCAGAAGGTAGTTATGAACTAATTTGAAAAATCTACCCAGGGCCCAAAGAAAAACAACCAAAAGAAGTACAAGGAGGGAAATACCTCACAAGAAAAAAACTCCAAAAATGAGAGCACTTGCCTTATGTGAAGAACAGAAAGCTAACGGGTGGGCAATTTACCTCACTTGAAGTAGGTAGATATTCTAAAGACAGACCGAGGAATGCATCATGAAAGAAGCTCAGCATTGATTGCAGGGGTCTCCTACCTAATCTCACCTTCAGTCAGCCAGGCTATAATCCCCAAACCCACCATCACAGACACATGCTGGGAAGGCTGGTGAGATTTGGCTTGGAGACTCACAGGGCTCAGCCTCAGTTCAGGGAAGCTTCCCCAGAGAGCAGTGTGGAAGAATGGAGACAGAGCTAGAGGCAAGAAAAGCCAGTTCAACGGAGCGCCCTTCTAGTGGCTAGATGGGATGCTGCCTGGTTCATGAATTGCTTCATAAAGCTGATTTAGAGCTTTTTAAAAAAAAGAAAAGCCAGTTCAAGTCCCAATTTGGTCACTAACTTCTTGTGTGACCTTGAACAAGTTACTTCGTTGAGTCTTGTTTCAAACCTGGATATTTTGTGATTCTAAGTCATAATATTCCCTCAAAACTTCTCAGAGCCTCCTGAATTAAGAGTTTGGCCCCTCAGCCCCCTATAAGGGACTGTTTACAAACTGCCTCCAAACCCCTAATCCAATCCTGCTCATACAATACCATCCCATTACTCCAGCTTCCCCAGTACATCTTCCCCTGGTACCTTTGCCAAGAATATCCATCTGTCTTTACTCAGCCACTTAATGAGCATCTATTGTAGTACTATTTGTCAACTCTACAACAAGCACTGGGGTTATATAGGGCCCACTGACGTTACCCACGGCATGTTTATGCCAATAGAAAAAAGCCTGGATATAGGTCAGGACCAGGTGTACAGTTGGCCAGTGGTCTTCATCCCCTACTCACTTCCTCAATCAGACATCCCTGGTATAATGCATAACCAGTACAACCGCACACTGCAGCCCTGGGGAGGCAGAGTTAAATACGACAGGCACTGTCTTAGGGAGTCTGTAAAAAGACATAAGCAAACACAGAGCACAGTGTGACAAGAGCTAAGACATTAGAACCACAGAAGGTCACCTAACCCAGTCTGTGGACTCAGAAAGGGTTTTCAGAAGAGGTCACACAGAGCTGAATTTGAAAGAGAAGTAGAAATGAGCTACACAAAGAAAACCATATTAGAATGGTAAATGTTAGATTATATATTTTTTACCACAATTAAAGAAATAAGAAAATGAGAAGGGTGTCCCAAGCAAAGGAAACAGAGGGTGCAGAAGCGTTTGCATGACAGGGAGGCAGAGGGACTGGGTGGGGGCCTGGGTGGGTTATAAAACTCCACCATGTGCACTCAGTTCAGGGACTTGGACCAACCCCTGAAGCTGCATGGAGCTGTTAAAGGAGCAGTTTCTAATTATAGTGAGATCACTGACAGTATCTTGAAGGATGGCTTGAGGGGCCACTCAGGAAGCAGCAAGAACAGTGAGGATACTTTGATGTAATCCAGATGAGGCATGGTGACAGCCTGAACCAGACAGTGGTAGTGGGCATGTGCGGAAAGGGCCAGATGGGGGAAATATTTAGGAGGACAATTCCACAGGACTTTGGAGCTGGTTGTATGTAGATCTTGAAGTACAAGGGAAGAGTTGAAGATGATGTCTATGGTCTTGACTTGGACAACTGGGTGACTAGTCCTGTCACTTCCTCAAGAGAAGGATAAAAAGGTCTGGAGTTTAGGGTGGGAAGGGAAAGGTGAGTTCAGCTGAGAAGTCCATGGAGGTTGAAGTATCTGAGAAACATCTGCAATCTACATAGAGATGCTGGCGGGCACTGAATGTATGGACCCAGAGGTCAGGAGCAGGAAAGTGTTGGGAATGGAGATTTGAATGCTGTCAATGTAGACATGGGCATTGAAGCCATGGGCACAGGTGGTGCCTCCCAGGAAGCTACAAGGCCTGAGAAGAGCGGGGGCCAAGGGGCCATTCTCCAGCCCTGGAGAATGGGGGTCTGGGGAAGAGGGACTGAGGGAGTAGGGACTGCTAAGCCAGAGTTCTTTGTACAGCATCCTGTGTCCTTTCCTGGCCCACATCCTCACTGATCCTCACTGCCCATCCCACTGGCCACCTTTCTCTCGAAGGCTTCTCTCGTTCCCTTCTTCCTTGGCAACCCCCTGATATGCTGATGTCTCTTTTTAAGCCCAATAGCACCTCATTTTTACTTTACCTGTGGCTCTTTGTGTGATGCCATAGATTAGGCTTACTCTATTCCTTCTGCCCAGTAGTAATTGCCAGACCTCCTACATAGTAGGTCCTCACACTCAGCAAACATAGACCCCGTATCAGTAAGTATTGGCTGAATTGAATGAAATGGATCTGATCATTGAAATGGATTGTAATATTTCCATTCCTGGAGGCTGTAACTTTTTATCTACAATTGTTTAGATTAGCACTATGCAATGGGCATATAATATGTGCCACACATGTAAATTTTTTTTAAGTTCTTACCCAAGGACATGCTTCTTGATTTTGGAGAGGGAAAAGGAAAGAGAGGGAAAGGGAGAGAAACATCCACATGAAAGAGAAACATCAAACAGTTGCCTCTCATACCTTGTATGCTACCTGATCATGCCCTGACCAGAGACCAAACCCACGACCCAGGAATGTGTCTGGACTGGGAATCGAACTCATGATCTTTCAGTTTATGGGACAACACTCCAACCAACTGAGCCACACCTACCAAGCCACACATGTGATTTAAAATTTTTTTTTCTAGTAGCCACATTGAAAAAATGAAAATAGGGCAAAAATAATTTTAATAATATATTTTATTTAACCTAACATACCCACAGTGTTATCATTTCCACATATAATCTCTGATATAGTTTATGTTCTTTTTTATGCCTTCTAAATGCTTTGTACATTCTATACTTACTCAATTTGGACAATGAATTTTCATCAGAAATACTTGACCCATATTCAGATAGTATTTAAAATTTATGATTATAAAATAAATTTCCATATCCAAGTTGTTTCAAACATACTTTAAAACATTTCTTAACAACTGAATCAAGCACCTATTTTTAAATTTTAACTAATTAAAATTAAATGAAATTTAAAATTGAGTTCCTCAGCCACATTTTAAATGCTCAACAGCCACAAATGGCCAGTGGCTGCTGTTTCAGACAGCGCAGATGTGGACACGCAGGCCAGGTGACCCTGGGCCGGTCTCTCTGGTTCTGAGGTTCACATGCGTGTTAAGGTGGCTTCTCACTCTCTTTAATGTGCTTCCCGACAGGAGCTGCTGAATTCCAAGGGGAAGGAGCTGTCGTCCCTTTCTCTCGTTAGTCACAGCTGGGTGTGTGGGAGAACAGGCCCCAAGCACGCGGTCAGGCCAGCAGTTTCCCGTGCTGAAGTCCTGCTCCTCTGCTCCAGGGGGGCTCGGCATTGGCCTTGAAGGCCAAGAAAGCACCGGCCGAATGTGGCTTTTAGATTAAAATTAACAGCAGGTTTGGGGCATTCTCTCTCAAGTGGCTCAAATTCACGTGTACGGCAATAAACAGCAGTGCTGAATCCAGGCAGACCTCCTAGCATTGATCTCACACAAATTTAGGTGGTCTCTGGGTTTGTTATCTTCTCCCTTCTGTGTCTGAGAAGATTAAAAATAGCTCTGCATGAGAAGAAAGGGGTTAGTGCTACTGAATGTGTCCCCTGCAGGTCTGCCCCACACCAGGCTCTCAGAGCCCCTCCACCAGCTTACTGGCCTACCAGGTGAGGCAGAGAGGTGGGTAAGATGAGGCTGTCCCCAGGTGGAAGGCAAGAGGGAATTAGATTCTTCAGCTCTTTTGAGCTAAGATAAGCATTTCAGACTTTACTTATGAATCCCTGGTTGGCCAGGGGACCAGCCCCTTGTACTGGGACTGAATCAGCCAGCCTGACTTTCAAACCTGCTGTCACCACTTCAGCTCTCCCTGTCCAGCATGCTGAGCCACTGGGGGAACGCAAACCCGCTAATGTGAGCAGGAGTGGGCAGGAGGCTTTCCTCCCCTGCATGGCTTGTTGCCTTCTCCTCAGGCCTTATCAACCCACACACGTGTGCTGAATGCTAAATATGCTCAGCTATTAAAAATGCAGGAGATGAGCCTGCTGCTTCAGAAGGAAAAAGAGCCAGAGCAAGAGGAAAATCAGTAGGCACCTGGCCTTCCATGGGTGCCGACAGTGTGGTGGGGAGCACAGCAGCTCCTCCTCTGGTGCTTCCAGTGGGCGGCGTGTCCTCCTGGAGTGGTGGGGGCTCAGGTTTGGGCAGGAGAAGTGCTCTGGAAGCCTTCCCAGCGCTTTATGGAGAGGAAATAATAACTGAGCAGTCCTGGCCATGCGCCTTGGGAGAAATGAGGCTGGCTTATCGCTTCTTGCCTGGTGCTGGCATGAACTGGGAGCAAGAGCCAACATTGATGGCTCCAGAGAGGCCATCAATGAACTCTACACAGTCTGGGAAATGCCACAGACCCCAAGTGCTGTGGATGCTTCTGGTGTCCTAAGGCCTCTGACCACCCTGATTCCTCAGCAGGATTCTTGCAGTGGCCTCTCCTGGTCCTCTCGCCCTTTGCACCCAGGCCAAGTTTTGTGCACCCTCACCTTGCTCAAAGCATTCGATGGCCCTCAGTTGTTTGCCCACAGAGTAGAAGTTTAACCTCTTTGGAGGTGGGTATATGATCTGGCATTTCTCACTTGTCCAACTGCTGCTGCCAGTATTTTAACCCCTTCATTTTATATTCCAGATGTCCCCATCTATTTGTAGCTCCTAGAGCATGTCTTCCATGTGTTGGCATATGCTGTTTCCCCTCCCAGAAGCAGCCTCCCTGCCTGTCTTTACACATGCTTTAAAGTCTCTGCATGAACATTGTTTCCTCCATGAAGCCTTCCTGGACTTTTTATACAGACCGAGATGCTCCTCCTTCTAAAATTTCATTAACACTCAAGATACCAGTTTAAGAGCTCCCATCATACATTGTACTTATTTGCACCTTTATCCTCCCCTGCTCCCAGTTAGACTTGGAGCTCCTTGGCATCCCCATGTTTTGGCATAGAATCTGGCGCCCAGCAACTATTTCATAAATGAATGTATGATCCGTGAATTAATGATGGAGTCCATGGAGTAAAACTGCTTCTTCCCCTTCCTCACAGAGATTTTTCTAATGCCGAAAGAAACCACAGATATAAATAAATATCTTCTGAATTCTTGTGGAGAAATCAAAGTGCCAGCTTCCATCAGGGAATTACTTTTTCCCCCACTAGAGTTTTAAGGGAGAACTATACTCCTGGATGATAAGAAGGAAAAACCTGCAGTACTCTAGCAAGAAGGGAAAGCTATTTTCTTTTAAATTAAAGAGGAGGCAAGTACAGTGCCACCCCTGTACCACAACCCCTGCATGGTGTTTGTGCCCACATACCAGGATGCACTTGGCCACGTGAAGAAAACCCTAATCAGAAGGGAATTGAGGAGTGGGTGGGGTGTTCTGAAGCCAGTTTTCCTCTAGTGCTGCAGGTTTGGGTGTCAAGGGAAAAGGGGTGGGCAGCAGATGAGGGGGGAAAGGTGAGTGGACAAAAGGGTACTGGAAGTTACTGTGATGATCTGTAGAGGGGAGGAGTAGAAAGGGCAGGTGGACAAGAGGATGGGGTGTAGACAAGCCAGAATACTCAGGCACCCTGAGGAATAATGTCCCTGCCAGGACAGGAAGGCATCAGGAACTTAAACATTTAAGTGCTACATGCTTACTAGGTTTTCAGATGATCAAGGTAAGGACAATGGACAGCTCCTTGGGAATAAACTCCGCTGACTTTGCCAAGTCACAGAAGTGCTCAGAAATAACCTTCTGGCCAAGATGGAGGCGTAGGTAGATACACTTTGCTTCCTCGTACAACCAAAAGAAGGACAACAACAACAAATTTAAAGACAAAAAATAACCAGAACTGCCAAAAAACCTGAACTGTATGGAAGTCCGACAACCAAGGAGTTAAAGAAGAAACATTCAGACCAGTAGGAGGGGTGGAGATGGGCAGCCGAGCAGAGAGGACTCACAGCAAGGCAGTGGCTGACAGAGCAGGCCTTCCCACATTTGAGTGTGGAAACACCAAGAGGAAAAACTGGGGAGTAAGACAGACCACACAACCCAGGGTTCCAGCATGGGGAAATAAAGCCTCAAAATCTCTGACTGTAAAAATCTGTGGGGGTTGTGGTGGTGAGAAAAACTCCCAGCTTCACAGGAGAGTTTGTTGGAGAGACCCACGGGGTCCTAGAATGTACACAAACCCACCCACACAGGAATCAGCACCAGAAGGGCCCAGTTTGCTTGTAGATAGTGGGGGAAGTGACTTAAAAGCCAGTCGAGAGCCAAGCATGTGGCATTGTTCCCTCTCAGACCCCTCCTCCACATACAGTGCCATGATACAGCAACATGGGTTGTCCCACCTTGGTGAACACCTAGGGCTCCGCCCCTTACTACATAACAGGCACACCAAGACAAAAAAATAAATGGCCCAAATGAAAGAACAGATCAAAACTCCAGAAAAAATACAACTAAGCAACAGAGATAGTCATCCTATCAGATGCACAGTTCAGAACACTGGTTATCAGGATGCTCACAGAAATGGTTGAGTATGGTCGCAAAATCGAGGAAGAAGTGAAGGCTATGCAAAGTGAAATAAAGGAAAATGTACAGGGAAACAACAGTGATGGGAAGGAAACTGGGACTCAAATTAATGATTTGGAGCAGAAGGAAGAAGTAAACATTCAACAGGAACAGAATGAAGAAACAAGAATTCAAAAGCGTAAGGAGAGGCTTAGGAACCTCCAGGACAACTTTAAACATTCCAACATCTGAATCATATGGGGTACCACAAGGAAAAGAGGAAGAGCAAGAAATTGAAAATTCATTTGAAAAAATAATGGAGGAGAACTTCTCCCATCTGGCAAAGGAAATAGACTTCCAGGAAGTCCAGAAAGCTCAGAGTGTCCCAAAGAAGTTGGACCCAAGGAGGAACACACCAAGGCACATCATAATTACATTAGCCAAGATGAAAGTGAAGGAAAGAATCCTAAAAGAAGCAAGAGAAAAGGAGACCGTTACCTACAAAGGAGTTCCCATCAGACTGTCAGCTGATTTCTTCAGAGAAACCTTGCAGGCAAGAAGGGGCTGGAAAGAAGTATTTGAAGTCATGAAAGTCAAGGACCTACATCCAAGATTGTTCTATCCAGCAAAGCTATCATTTAGAATGGAAGGGCAGATAAAATGCTTCCCAGATAAGGTCAAGTTAAAGGAGTTCATCATCACCAAGTCCTTACTATATGAAATGTTAAAGGGACTTATCTAAGAAAAAGAAGATGATTGAAAATATGAACAGTAAAATGACAACAAACTCACAACTTTCAACAACCGAACCTAAAACAAAAACAAACTAAGCAAACAACTAGAACAGGAACAGAGTCACAGAAATGAAGATCACATGGAGGGTTATCCATGGGGAAGGGGAGGAGGGAATGGGGAAAAAGGTACAGGGAATAAGAAGCATAAATGGTAGATACAAAATAGACAGGGGGAGGTTGAAAATAGTATGGGAAATGGGGAAGCCAAAGAACTTATGTGTACGACCCTGGACATGAACAAGGGGGATTGGGAATGCTGGTGGGAGGGGTATATAGGGCAGAGGAGAATAATGGGCAGGAAAATAATAGGACAACTGTAATAGCATAATCCATAAAATGCATTTAAAAAGAGAAGAAGAAGAAGTGCTCAGAAATAAGGACTAGAGTCTAGGGACGGAAAATATAGGCTAGGACAGCTGGGGAAGGGGAAAACGGCATGATGAGAGAGAGAGTGTGAGCCACAGAGATTAGTAACCATGGTCCTTCATATTTGCATAGCACCTTGTAATTTTTAGATGTTTTCACAGCCCCAGACTTTTTATTTTTTTAATGCTCATCCGAGGACATGCTCACTGAGTTTAGAGAGAGGAAGAGAGGGAAAAAGAAAGGGAGAGAAACACCAGTGCAAGAGAGAAACATCAATTGGTTGCCTCTCACACGCACCCCAACGCGGAACCAAATCCACACCAGGCGTGTGCCCTGACTGGGAATTAAACTGGCGACCTTTCAATTTATGAGTCAATGCTCCAGCCCACCGAGCCACACTGACCAGGGTGCCCCTGACCCCTCTGGGCCTCACGTCTACTTGGTGACGTAATGAGAAAATGGAGGCCCGGGCTGATGAAGTCACTGGTCAGTGGCAAAGCTGCAGCTCCACCCCGGTCTTCTCCGCGGTGGTAAAGAACACGCCCTTAGAGCTGCCCAAGGTCACTTTTTTTGCTGAATGGATGCCCTGGGGCAACCTTTCTAAGCCTCAGGTTTCTCATTATAAATCAAGGGTGAGGATGAAACACCATCTTCTGCATGATTGTGTAGCTGGCTGCACACCGCATGGCAGGTGTTGAGTGTGTCCGTGTCAAGGGGAAGGAGAGAAGAAACCCTCCACCCTCACTGTTGCCCTCACTCTGGCTCTTCTACAGGAGGAGAGACAACTGCAGGCTGCTCCTTACCTAAAGCATTTGTTCTGGTGGAAAGCTGGTTTGGTTTTTATTTGTTATGTGATTTCATCTTCATTGAGGACATTAATGCATTCATCAAACATTTAAAGTTCTTCCTAAGTGCCAAATAATGTATACATCACTGGGATAACTTTGGGGCTACATATACACTTGGTCCAGGTTCCAGTCCTGAGGTAGCTCAGGTTCTGGTCAGGCCACACAGACAGAGAGATAAAACCTGGCTGTTTGATGAGAGAAGTGCGGCAGAAACCCCAAGGAAGGAACGGTCAGCACTGGAGAGAAGATCTCATCAGATCCGTGCAGATGGGGGAGTATTTACCTGGAGAGGGGAAGAAGGCACACAAGCAGAAGGAACTGTCCAGGCCACACGGGGGCCCAGAACCAGGCAAAGCTCCAGCTGGGAGAAGGTACCCGGGTGGGAGCTGTGGGTGAACCAGGCTGTGAGGTTGAACTCTGTATCTGGGCAGTGAGAAGCCCACAGAGCCCTTTAAGCAGCTGGTAGCAGGGTGAGGTTTGCACTGGTGACTGAGTAGAGGCAAGCTCAAGCACAGAGAGACTAGGACAAAAAGACTGATGGTAAGGATTTCCATCAAGGTTCAAACAAGTGCTGATGGCAGACCTGACCTGATAGTGCAGGTAGGGACGTCTTTTAGCAGGTAGACTTGAGTGACGGAATGTCAGGAGGGGCCAAGGTTTCTAACTGGAGTTTTTAAGAAATGTAAAGTGAATTTAGTTTGGGACAAAAAATGTCCTGAGTGTGCTGTCAGTCATTGTGAACACTACACATTTGAAGGCTTACACAGTATGTTTAGCATCCCGGGTGGAGGTGGTTTGGGTGCAGGGCTGTCTGTCCAGTCCCGGATTCCAATACGGAGAAGGCGAGAGCGGAGTAAGTGACAGCCTGCTTGGGAGGGAAGGTGCGCCCTGTGGCTGTTCCTCTGTGAAGGAGGCTGGGGAGCGGAGGTACGGCACTGCCGTAGCCTGTGGTGCTGTGCCATTTCCTTGTTCCCAGCGTGCTCAGAAAGAGCTTACTGAAAGCAAAGGCTGGAGGCATGAGCCCGGGTCCCCAATCCTGGCCTTCCGGGGCAGGAGAAAGGACGATGTTCTGTGAGGAGTCCTCTTCTCTCCCCGTGGATCAGTGTTCGCTCCAGGGCTTAAGGGAGACAGTAAATGTATGTCTTGGCTGCACGGCTCTGGAACATGAGGGACTGGCCCAAAGACAGGGGCACCCTGCCGCTCCAGCAACGGGAACCAGTGACCTCTGGTGGCTGTATAGGGGAGTGCTCCCGCTAGGGGCTCCCAAGCCGAACCTGTCAGTTCCAGGGCTGGTGCTAGCAGCAAGGGCGTTTGGACCTCTGTCCTGCTCTGCATCAACACTCCTTCCAGAATCCACTTGCTTCCTGACCTCTGCTCAGAGGTCCTGGTACCGTCTATGCACTGCTATGGATTTCCCTGGGTATTCTTTTTAATAATGAGGACTTTAATTCTCATATGTGGAAGAAAAGGCACTGAGCAGGATAGTTGGTTTGGTCTAGTGTTGTCTTAACTCCCTCCTGGACTGGCCACCTATCACTTCAGGCCGGCTGGTCCCAAGTGCACTCCAGAGAGCCTGTCCAGCATCACCTACCCTACTGTTCCAGGCCTCTGGTTTTCCCTTTTTATCTTCCTCTCTTCTCTGGCTTGCTGATCTTTTCCCTCTGGCTCGGAACGTCAGGACACACAATGCCTGTTGATCTCCCAGCAGGTTTGGAGACTACCTTCCGAGTCCTGTGCCTTAGGAAGTCCTGATTAGTAGAAGCACTGCAGATTCTAACGGAGGCCGGTGCTGGCCCTACTGCTCCCAAGAAATCTGGAGCTGCCTAGATGGGATCACATACAGTGATTTCTCCAGAAGGCATGGTAGAGTCAGCAAGGACCCTCATTGCCTGACATACTTCAGGGTTATGGAGACAACATGTTTGTACGCAAGGAGCCTAGAGCTCCTCCTCACTCTTCTTCCAGAATGTGTTATGAACATAAGAGCATGAGCCACTGGTCCAGGCTTTGGCAGTGCCTGGAAGGCCAGGGGCTGGGCAGTGGGTGGGATTGAGAAGTAGGGGTGAATGCTCCTAGAAAGGGGTCAGTTGAATCTGGAGAGGCTTCCTACCTAGTTCTGTTTTTCCTCTTCATTGCACCCCCCAGAAGCGGTCATCCATTCCATGTGAATATAGGAGGCTCCCTGCTCACACCTATCTGCTGCCTGGGCTGTCCCTCCTCCAGTGGTACAACCAGCAAGGCTAACAGGACAGAAATTTCCTTTTGAAAAAAATGTTTTAATTGATTGACTTTAGAGAGAAAGGGGGGAAGGGGGAGAGAGAGAGATACATTGATTTGTTGTTCCACTTGCTTATTCATTGGTTGATTCTTCTATGTGTCCTGACCACCAGGGATTGAACCTGCAACCTTGGTGTGTTGGGACAGCATTCTAATGAACTGAGCTTCCCGGCCAGAGCCGGGACAGAAATTTCTGCTGGTGGTGATGACCTGCTCCCCAGATATGTATATACACACCCCCTCCCCAGAAGCATCAGGGTCTGTGGGAAGTAGATGGTGTGATCCTCTCTTCTTCCTTTTTTTTCTATTTTTAAATTACAGTTGGCATTCAATATTATATTAGTTTCAGGTGTACAGCATAGGGTTAGATGTTTATATAACTCATGGACACCTCCCATTTTTGTTTTAGCTCCAATTTATTTACGGCCAACTATGTGCCCAGTACTGTGCAAGGCACTTCATACATATTATATCATTTAATCACTTCAAATATCTATTATGATGTTCATTTTACTGATGAAGAGACTGAGACCCAGAGTAGTAAAGTCCCAGGGTAAGCCAGGCGGGGCAACCACATATGTCTGTTGTTTTGCGCTGTATGAAGCTCTCCCACCAAGGGGACAAGGAGGAACTGAAACTAACGCTCATCCACTTGGCCAGCCACCCTTTATCTAATACCCACAGAAGTCCTCATGGACTCGCTGAGGCCCTAAAGCTGGGAAGTCAGATGTTTTCTTACCATAATGCATCTAGCAGTAGGAAAGGCAGGAGAGGTTCTAGGTTTGTCTGATATCAAAACCTGTCTTCTTAACCATTATCCTAAGCTATCTTGAAACACCCTCCACATCCTATGAATCTGCCAGAACAGGGACAATGCACAGACCCTCATTTCAGTCCTGCTTGTCCTCCCTGGTTTTATTTATTTGTTCCTGGCCACTTTTACAATTCATCAAAACCAGCTTGCTCATTTCTCCCCTGCTCGTAACTGTCTTAACGGGAAGTCCCACGTCATTCTTAACCAGTAGCTAATCGCCTCTTCTGCCAGTTGAGGGAGTAGGTCTTAGCCCATTATCCAAGTCACTGATGAAGACGCTTTAACCTTCTTGGCCGGCGATAGGCCCCTGTGAGCTCTGCTGGGTACCCCTCTGGGCTGGCACGAGACCCTACTAACCATTTTTTCCCCTCTGCTGCCAGGGCCACTCACCCCCAATAGCAATGTGGTCTGACCACATATTCCCACTGAGGGTGTGTGATGTGGGAAGGAATCCAAAGCTATGCCAAGGCCAGGAGGGATTTTACACAGTGCTTCCTTCCTGACCACCAGGTCTGCCACTCAGCCGCAGAATATTATGAGATTAATCTTGCAGATTTTCTTATTTCTGTGTTCTGTGGTTGGTTACCTGTTTTCTCTTTGTTTCAGATGTTTACAAATTGGCTTTCCAAAAATTTTCCCAATATTTTTATACATAAAAAATACCATTTATTCATTTTCCAGGATATATGTCGTATGTTCTGAATCTGTTGCATCATGGCAGGAATTTACAGCTCTGCTAGTTAAGCTGATTCGTAGTGATTGCCTGACTTCCAGACTTTAAGAATGTCCCAAGTAGTTCTTCAACTTAAAGAATTTAAATTTGATGGTGAACACACAATACCATGTACAGATTATGTATTATAGAATTGTACACCTGAAACCTATATAATTTTATTAACCAGTGTCACCCCAATAAATTCAACAAAATAAAATAAAGAAGAATTTCAATTTGATATAAATAATGTCCTGGTAGCAGTCCCCAAAGGTAGCATCCATGAGAGCCAAGCAGAACTTCCCTGGGAGTCTTTGAAAGGAGGGTGAATGCCTTTTACTCAGCGTGGCTTCAGTGCTGTCACTGCTTGGAAGGCAAGAGGCTAGGTGAGATGGCCCTTTCGAGGATCCGCCGATGAATCAGACAGCCTCAACATTCTGCACGTGGCCCTTTGTCAGAGGAATGGGTGGGAAGAAATCAGACAGCTGAGAACTCTTACCAGACACATAACCCACAGCACAAACACCATATGTCTTCAGGCTCCTGCCCGTCAAATCTGTCTTCTCCCTGCACTGGTGAGTGGAGCAGGGCTGGCAATGATTTCTGCAGGACTCGAGAGTTTCTGAACCTTTCTCTTAAGGATCATCTGCTGCTGATAGAAGAAAAAGTCGTGATCGCCAGGGAAGCATCACTGGCAGGAGAGCAGCTGGCCCGGCGACAACTGGTGGCACCGTAAGATTCTTCATCTCTGCTCTTTTGCAGACATCACTGGACAGGGAGGGGAATCTTCTTGGTGCCAAGAGAACCATTTTTCTTAAAGCCTTGTTTCAGAAAGATAAATGCAGGCTGTCCAAGCACACAGAAGAAAGACATGGGCAGCCAGAGCAGCACAAAAGAAACTAGGTAGACATCGCCCCCACGTAGCAAGGAGGTTGAGGGAGGACTGTTCTCTCTGGGCTGTAGGATCCCTTCCCAGGACAGAGACAGAAGTGCAGAGGTAACAAGGAGATAACTACTCCCAGTGTATTAGACTCAGCAGGGAAACAGGCTGCAGCAGGGCTCCCTAAAGGAGTTCATCCCAAGCGAACAAAACAGGCATTATGAAAGCAGCAGGGGAAGAGCCGGGGACTCATCCTTCCCTTTCAAATACTGCTCCTCAAAGAAAGGACAATAGTGAGTTGATAAATGCAGCTAATTGTTAGACTTCTGGAGTGTGTAAGTGCATCGCTTAAGACTGAAAGGCAAGGAGCTTGAGGGGCTTTGACCTCAGGGGTAACCGCCAGGCGTGACTGTCACCTAAGCAAACAGAATAATGAATTGCTTAGTCATCTATGTGTCCAGCTATCCACCCCTCCCAGCTCCCAGTGCCTAACCACAACATGAGGTGTTTGAGTAACTATGATTAGACACAGAAAAGGGGGAGACATCTGGACTGTAAAAGCAGGAGTCAGATTCTCTTGGCTTCTTTCCAAATGGGGAAAAAAGATTAAACCTGTTATTCAGGGTCCACTGTCATCTGAAGGAGCCTTCACCTGCCTACTGAGACAGGGACACTGTCCTGGAGGGGAAGATAATGGCGAGGAAGTGAGGAAAGGAACACCAAGAGAAAGCAGAAGACAGTTCTGAGACACTGACTCCCAGACAGCCACACTCCCCCACTCCCTGGAGTGTAGACACACGCAGGGACCTGTATGTGGAGGAATCTGGGGCAGGGGCGCTCAGCAGCTCCTGATGTCAGCCAGAGCTCTTTTCGGAAAAAGACTGAACCTCTGGGATTGGTTTTCCAGATTGTGTGGCACCATCTTGCAATCGTTTCTTACTTTGTTCATCGGTTGGGGCTGTTGCCAATAGCAGTGAAGAAAGGAGGCTGAATACTCAGACCAGCGGTGGCTATCATTAACACTGGGGGCTGAGAGTAGCAAGGTCGAATGGGCATGATTTTCACTTCCCCCTCTCTCGCATTTCCTCTGGGGATGTGTTTGACCCTTCCCACCTTCACTGAGCTGCTGACTTCCCTTCTTCTTTTAACCCTTGACTTCTCAGCTCAAGCCAGAAACAGGCCACCATAGACCGGAAACTCAAAACCTTTGGGGGAGAGAAGGGACATCTTTAGGGGGGGAAATGCAGACTATACTGTAATCATTTGAGAACCACTTAGCTTGGTTTTAAAATTCGTTTCAGTGTGTAAAATTGTTCTAGGTTATTTTACCCCAGCATCATCCACTGAGCTCATGAGCACTCAACGTGTACCAGGGCATCTCTCACAGGAACCTGAGGCCTTCCCGGCACTCACACCAGCTCACGCGATGGGAGCTGGATTTGGAACGTGAAGTTCCTAACTTCCTCTCCAAAACTTCCTGGCTTCCCAGAGAAGTATGTCAGAGAAGACCACTCAGGTGCTAGAGCATCCTCTCACCTGGCTGATAGTCCATGGATTCACATCAGCATTTGAAGTTTAACCTTTTCTCAGAAAATAAAAGTCAACAGATTAGAACAAGAGCGACAAATCATCAAGAACTTTTTAAGCAGGCTCTTACGTGTATTTAAAATCGGGATATTGAAGTATAATTTAAGTTGTATGAGTTTTGTAATTTGTGAGGGTGTGTTTTAGTTTGCACATTTTAAAAAATTTTAATTGTGGTAAAATACACATAAAATTTATCATCTTAACCATTATAGTGTTCTGCTCAGTTGTGTTAAATACATTCACACTGTTGTGCAGCCAGTCTCCAGAACTCTTTTCATCTTGCAGAAGTAAAACTCTGTAGCCATTAAACAACTTGCTATTCTCCCCTTCCCCCAGCCCTTGGCAGCCACCCTTCCACGTTCTTTCTCTGTGAACCAGACCACACCAGGTGGATTCCACATACAAGTGGAGTCATACAGTATTTGTCTCTTTGTGACTAGCTTATTTCACTCAGCATAATGCCTTTAACATTCATGTACCAGAATTTTCTTCTTTTTCTTTTGTTTTAGAATCCCCTTCCTTTCTAAGGCTGAATAATATTCTGTTGCTTGTATAGATCTCACTTTGTTTATCCTTTCTCCAGCAACGGACACTTGGGTTGCTTCCATCTTTTGGCCACTGTGAATAGTGCTGCTGTGAACATGGGTGCACAGATATCTTCCCAAAACCCTGACTTCTATAATTTCTGTCCTTTAAAACTGAGTGAAGGAATGATCTCCTAGGAGAAGTATGTATTCTATGGTTTTGCATTTGTTACCATTTGGAAAAAATCAGGAATACACCACTAATTTCACTAGGTGATGTCTTTACAGCTTGTTAGTGTGCTGACTTCTCAAGGGCTTCTCATGCTGTCCTTCAGTAATATGTGAGTGCTTTGTGAATTGCCATAAGTACAAAGTAGCAGCAGCTCAGCTCTGTCTCAGTGATTGGGACACTCTGGTCAAGGGTGAATCGGCAGTGACTTGTTGTTTTGCTGAATACCACTGTTCCCATTTCCCCTCCCAGGGGACTTGAAGTCCACGCCACCCTTCCCCAACCAGGAAAGCATGTGGCCCTAGGATGAAGTTGCTGAAACCCAGCAGCAATCTACTCTACCGCTGAGTGCCCTTCTCACTGGGGAAGACCTATAAATAACCTCTGTGATCCTGTTTCAAAGTCGGAAAAGAGACTGGGGCTGAAGGGTTGCAGAAATAATTACATGAACAAATGGATCAAAGAAATGATTTATGAATAAATGTTAGGGAAGGAGAGCCAATAAGCCATGTGGACAAATAAGATTCCTCCCCTGCCCAAACAGCCTCTCTTTCATGCCCTACGTTGTCTGCAGGCATGTGTAAGCCATATTCTACATCACTTGGCATTCAGATAGCTAAGTCAGCTCAGCAATGATGGAGGGCTGAAGTATTAGTGCTCTGCCCTCCTGCAAAGAGGAAAGGAAATCTAGTTCAGGAACCAAAGCAAAGCTCATTCATCTTTTAAAACCCAAGACAGAGTCCTCTACAGTCCCCCAGAAACAGGGTCCTTCTGCATTAAATGCACAGAAATTAAATGCATAACCATTACAGGAGAAATAGCAGGGAAGTGGGGCTTAGGTGACAGATTCTGAAGAACAAACACACACTTTTGTGCTCTGTCTTCTTAAAATTCATCCTCTCACCTGCCAGCCTTGAGCATTGCCTATTTACATAACTAGCTGCCTAAAATGGAATATTAGATAATGTTACATGGCAGCTCACTTAATTTGAGCCCATCCCCAGGATATGAGAGTGATCCAGGAGTCCTGGACAGCATGCCGCGTGGCACACTGGCCTGCAGCCATGCCTCTGTGTGGTACGAGCCCATCAGCGCTCCTGAGCTAAGCAGATGCCAGGCCTGATCGCTGATCCCCAGGTTGGGAGACCCGCTGAGCAGCAGTGGGGAAGGGGTGTGATTTCGCAAGTGGCATGGTGTGGTTGCACCATCTTCAGGTGACAAACAGCGTCTCTTCCTGAGCTCCACAGCAGGCCCCTTGTTCTTCCCAGGGTGCCGTCTCAAAGACAGCTGACAAGAAGGGGCTGAGAAGGGGGAGCTGCAGGATCTCTGGGGACACTGGGTATGAGAGGTAACCAGTCAGCTCTGATGCCGTCCCTGGCACCGTGCCAGCCTTGCACCCCCTTGGTCCTTTCCGAGACACAACTATCCCCTCCATCAAAACTGGAGTCATGCTGCTCACTCACAGGAGGAGCATAAATAAGTGATAAGGAAGTGTTCGCATAGTGATAATTGGGTAGACCTTCTCAGCAGACTAGATGTACCAAAGAAGGCAACTGTGCATGTTTTCTCATTTATTTTTCAGCGTTCCGGTTCCTGTAGTCAGTTTAGAGAAAATTCCTAACCTAGTGAAAGCAGATGGTGCCAATGTCAAAATGAACTCTACGACCACTGCTGCGGTCACCGCCTGCTCCACCTCGTTTTCTGCCGTCTCCACCCCACCCTTAATTAAGCCAATCTTGATGTCCAAGTCAGTGCCACCTTCCCCAGAGAAGATCTTAAATGGCAAAGGAATTTTGTCCACCACAATAGACAAGAAACACCAAAATGGCACCAAAAACAACAACAAGCCTTACAGAAGACTTTCAGGTACGTGTCTGTATCCTTTGAGTCTGGCTCATGATTAGACTGAAATTCAATCACGTCCCCTAACCAAGGACTGATGTGTTCTTATAATTAAGCAGGTCTGTTTCATTTTAAGAATGACATGGAATTTACCAATAGGCAGGACCCCTACCTAAAAATGCAAGCAAGAGCTGGGTCTCCTTTTCCCAGGCCAGATGAGGCTCTCCCACAACTCAGTGCTTACTGGGAGTTACCCCAGTGACCCAGGGGTCAGGATGTTCTGCACCAACCACAACGGCCTATGGATTCTGAGGGTCTTATTATCATGCTGACAGGCTGAACTGCCCCTGGGTTTTATAGAGGCCTCACCATCATGAAGCTGGACAACCCACAATGAAATCTCACAGTAGCTCAGAATAGGCTTGGGACAGTCCCCTCAGTGACTGCCCCACAGAAAGACACAGCCTCTGTCCTTTGGCTTAGTTGGTTTCCAGGTTCAGTCTGTGGTCTGTGGCCACAACTGCCTTCTCCAATAACCAGCTGGAATTTCTGTTGGAGCACTAGGTTAGCACAGCAGATGAAGACCCAATGAGACAAAACAACCAACAAAATGCAACACCAACAAACAGCAAAAAATCCCCAAACAACTTCAGACTGAGGTGCAGGCTGGAGGACGGGGGATCTCTTAGGTGTACCCCTTCGTTGTCTGAGCAGGCACTGGAGAGGAGCTCATGGCCAGTCTTGGAGGAAGTGGCTGTCCTCTGGGGGCTCCCATGTGACTGACACTTGCTTGGATTTGTTGTAAAACTAAATCTAGTGGTTTCTGCTTTTTTCAAAAGACTATAGTAAGCTTCATAGCTTAGTCACACACCATGGGCATTTATCTAATGATGACAGAAAAAAAATGTGAAAACCACCCTATGAGAAGGAAACTATGTGTTCTGGTATGAGCACACTTCTTTTTTTTTTTTTAAGATTTTATTTATTTATTTTTAGAGAGTGAAGGGAGGGAGAAAGAGAGAGAGAGAGAGAAACATCAATGTGCAGTTGCTGGGGGCTGTGGCCTGCAACCCAGGCATGTGCCCTGACTGGGAATCGAACCTGCGATGCTTTGATTCGCAGCCCGCGCTCAATCCACTGAGCTACGCCAGCCAGGGCGAGCACACTTCTTAAGCACCCCAGAAATCGGGGATCATTTTTATTTTCTACTTTGTGTTTCTCTGTACTTCACTATTTCTACCTTATATCTGTAACTTTTTAAATAAATTATTTTTAAAAGTACCTCCATGCAAAGCATTTGAATGACAAAAGTACTATACCTGCAAACCTCCTCACATACTGTTCACCTACTATCAAGAAATAAAGGTAGAGCCTGGAGTCCTCGCTGCACGTTGGGAGGCCTCACTGTGTGGACGGGGCCCCGACTCCTGGCTCTCCTCCTGAATGGCAAGTTCAGTTCCAGCTGATAGGTGTGGCTGCACACCGTGTCCAGAGGCTGCGGTCCTTGTGGCAGAAGCATGACCATGGCTTCCAGCCTGCACCTCAGTCTGAAGTTGTTTGGGGATTTTTTGCTGTTTGTTGGTGTTGCATTTTGTTGGTTGTTTTGTCTCATTGGGTCTTTTGCTTCTATCTCACTTTCACACTTGGCAGCCCGTGAAACAACCTGGTCAGTTCCAGGCCAACATGAGTGCTGGTGTGGATCTGGGCACGGTCTGACTTGGACAGGTGCAAGGGAAAGAACTCCAGGCCAGGCCGCCCGGGGCCTGGCACGCCGGCACTCCTTGGTGGGCAGAGAGGGCTCGTAAGAAATAGGCATCTCCACGTCTAGCAATTTTCTATTCTTAAAAGTGAAGCTTTAAAAAAGAAAATTAAGGGCAGGGGGCATTCTGATAGCCAGCCAGGGAATCTGCCCCATGTGTGAAAGTGGTTTTGTTGCACACGTTACCATTACTACCGTCACAGCCACTCCGTGACTCTCAAACCTCTTACTGTATTTTTTTAAGATTTTATTTGTTTAGTTTTACAGAGAGGAGACGGGAGGGGGAAAGAGAGGGAGAGAAACATCAATGTGTTGCCTCTCATGCACCCCTACTGGTGACCTGGCCCTCAACCCAGACATGAGCCCTGACTAGGAATCGAACCAGTGACCCTTTGGTTCACAGGCCGGCACTCCATCCACTGAGCCACACTAGCCAGGGCCAAACCTTTTTTAAAAATTAGAACCCATTCATTGAGTACACTCTGAGTTTACTCCACCAACATCAGAGAGTTTTTCAGGCTAGGTAACCTCTTTTTAGTTTGCAGCTATCCAGGGTTCTTAAGGACACCACCACATTTATACACACCTCTCCCCCACCCACTAACTGTCTTCCTGAATGCCCAGAAGAGCTGTGTCATTCCTGTTTCAAGGGAGGCAGGTGCCTGCTGGGTGCCTCCCAGAAACAGCACAGGCCATGTGAGGGGTGGAACTTTAAGGCCTAAAGGAAGCATCTTGAGAGATTGCCCTCACTTCCCCTCATTTTCCTGGAGAGGAGAGCATTTTTGTAATCCAGAGGGGACGAAGGATCCAAAAAGGGCCTAAAAAGAGCAAGTTCCTTGGAAGTAAACTGAACATGACCCACCGACAGTCCAGTGGGAAGGCAGACAATGATGAAGGCCTGGCCTTCTTGCAGCCATCCAAGAACACGGCCTGCCCTGCCCATTCCCATTTGGAGCAACAGGCCCATGTTGGGAGCAAAGCATGCTGAAGCAGGCTCTGCCTTCTATGCACCTTCAAGTTCAGATCTGCATAAGGCACACACCCAGGCTTTTCCCCTTCCCCTGCCTGTGACACCTCCAAAATGTCTCTGAATCAGGTAAACAATTTTTCTGACCAATTTTTCTGGTCAATTAGGTTGTACTGAGCACTTTGCAAAGCAGGAGAGAGGCAAGGTCACACTGACCTGTCAAGGAACAATCTCCCATTTAAATGGCTATGACTAGCAGGAAGGCAGGGTGGGGCTGGGGAGATGTGATGTACTCTTGGAGCCACCCAGGAAAAAGTGGCCCTTAGGCCTCAGGTGGCTCTCCCTGGTCTGTAGCTATCTGTGCCCAAAGGGCCAGGTACCTGCAGAAGCTTTTCAAGTGAAATAAAGTGTGAGAGCCACATGGCTCCTCCCCTCACCCCCCAGTGCTCACCCCACCCCATCCACCCCGTGCCTGGTGCTGCACTCCACATCCCTACCGAAGCTGGGCTTGGGAACTCTGGGTACGGAGGGGTGTCCCATTTTCCCCTGAGCAGTTCTTGAAACATTTCAGCAGTCAGTTGGGGAAAACAAAAACAGATTGCCTGACTGTGTCTCACTTATTGGTGCAAATGTGCATTTTTTTAATGTAGTCTTAATGCCAAATCCTATTTAGTCTCCTTTTTTCTTATATTTTTTGTTTGTTTCTTAAACCAGAGAGAGAATTTGACCCAAATAAACACTGTGGAGTATTGGATCCCGAGACAAAGAAACCTTGCACAAGATCCCTCACCTGCAAGGTATTTCTCTTTCCATAAAAAATACTTCCTGCTCTCGCTGGGGCCTTTGTCGAAATGTTTGCATGCCACTCTCTGCACACGGCAGGGTGTGGAACCTAGACATGACCCCCAGCTGTTCTTTGTAAAGGAAATGCTTTCTTCTCTTCCATGGTAGCAGAGTGCCTGCCTCAAACTGGCTGGCTTTTTAAGAAGGGAGAAAAAAAAAAGGCATCCCCTGTTACTTGTGAGGCCAGACAGTAAATTGTATTTATAGGCACTCACAGGCGGTTCTAAACCCTGCTACATTTTAATGTATGCAGGAGCGGCAGCACGGCGGCAGCGCCCTGAAAGACGGCCCTGCTGCACTCCCGATCGGCCACCCTGGGGTGGCCAGGGGGAGAGCTGACCCAAGGCGGCCACCACTGGGTAGCCCCCAGCTTCATATTTCATACTGAACTGCTAGTGCTTCTTGGGATTAAGACTGTGGCCCTGTCTGCTTGGTGGCTCTGTGTATCTGTGCCAAAGAAAGCCTCTCACCTGCACCTGGATTAACTCTAGACCTTTTCACGGTGGCCTTTCATCAGAGAGGTTTTCCTGGGTTCTGCACTGAAGCTCATCATCCTGTGCCATTTTTCGAGGAAGCTTTGGCTTAACGCCAGGCAAGTAGGGCATGGTTGCATTTGTGTGGCCTCTGCCTCTTCCCAGCCGCACACAGAACAGGAGCTGTGGCCTTGAAGTTGACTTTTCAAGCGCCTCTAAATTCCCGTGAATGCTGCCTCCGCAACGGAGGGCCCAGAGAGCAGGCGTGTGTGCTGATCAAAGAGGCTGTGCTTCTCGTCTCTGTCTCTCTTCTCCTCAGACGCATTCCCTGAGCCATCGGAGGGCGGTCCCGGGCCGGAGGAAGCAGTTCGACCTTCTTCTGGCGGAGCACAAAGCCAAGTCCCGGGAAAAAGAAGTTAAAGATAAAGAGCATCTTCTGACTTCAACAAGGGAAGGACTTCCAAACCAATCTGGGCAGGCACAGGACCCTTTGCCAGGATCTTCAGGGAGCTCTGGGCCAGAACCTAAAGTTTCATCCCCTGCAAAATCCAGGCCGCCCAACTCTGTGCTTCCTAGGTAAGTCCCACCATGGCGACAGAGGCCCAGAGTTACTGGTCAAGTGATTCTGTCCTGCTGGGTTGTGTGTGGTCTGATCACATGTTAAATAGAAGTCATCATAGTCCTGCCACGTAAGGCGGTTTTGCAGTTTAAATGAGGTAATGGGTATAAGGGGCTCGGCCATAGTGTCGAATGTCATTATCATTGTCATCATCATCGTCCTTCATAGCAGACCTATTCCAAACAAGAGTAAGCTGAAAAGGAAAAAAAATCCTTGGGTGACACACCAGCCACCAGGCAACTTCCTGGCTGCTTGGGGTTTCAGATTAGTTGAAGATTCCTGGAGCAGGGAGTGCAGAAAACCCGGGTGAGTGGGTAGTCGGCACCTGTCGGAGCCCGTTTGGCACGTATTTTGTGGATTTTTTGCACAACCCTCCAGTTCCTCGGGTGAAGGGAAAAGTAGCACAACAGAGACTTTTTATTCTTGTATTTCCCTGCGCACCCAGCTAGCTGAGCCACCTGTCTGTGGTTTTATTTGGTTGTCCTGGACAGAAAGGAAAGAACAGAAAAGAGAATTAGAACCCATTTGGATTAAGAGATTTAAAATCCACATGTGTGTTTTAATGGGCAGTGGACTGCCACGTTTAGTAGCAGACCAATTTCTAGGTAATAGGACAGGGAACCTTTTATTCAAAACGCTTATCAAGCGCTCGCTCCATAAGCAAGGGAACCGTGGTAGGTACCCTCTGGCAGAGGTACAGAGATGAACAAAACTAGGTTCTGCTTTTTAAGAATTCAGAGTTTAGAACATGAGATAAGATTCAAATATTTATCATGTCATTTAAAGGAAACATGAATGATACAATAGAAGCACAGGTCCTGGTATTACTGTTGGTTTTGAATGCATGCTGCGTCTGTCTCATAGGGGCCAGCGAAGAGGTAGGCTTTAAGAGAACGTAGCTATAAAAGAAGAGGAAGGAGTTGGTTTTTTGGTGGCAGCTGTTACTGATCTGCCAGGTTCTTGCCCTCATGCCTTCCACTTTGGAACAAGACTGACCCAGTTTCACAGTCACAGTCCCTTTGTAGGAATGTCTGACCTCAGCTCTGGCACTCTGGGGGAGCAGTCATGGAATCGCAGCCCACACGTTTCCACCACCATTGTTGTGTTGTCATCCATTTTCATGCCACTTTTCTTGCTACCCTTCATTTTGCAGATTATTTTATATTTACTTCTGCTATAATGTGGATGTAAGTGAAGGATGTTACCATTGCTTTAGAGTTGAGGAGACAGTTCTGTTCCAAACTCTGTTCCAAGTTTCTGGGAAGAGCTTCAATTCTATATAACGTGACTTTCAAACTACTTTGGGTTGTAGAACTTTTATACCCACAGAACCTTACATGGTACTCAGTATAAAAGCAGACCTGCCTCCACCTGAAGCCAACTCAGCCCTGCTCTCATCACACTGTACCCAGAGCCCGCTGTCCCCCCCAACCCTCCAAGGGATCACCTTATACTCCCCAAAGATTCCAGGGGACCCAGTTTGAAAACCCTTTTTACTATATGATTTTGACTGATAGAGGCACTTCTCACCCAAGCAGTGGTACCTGGTTAGCAGAGAAGCCAGGGACAGCCATTAAAAAATAAAACAGACAATGGAGTCTTAATAGCTTCTTCTGCCTGTTCCTTTCTGGTTTAGTTTTCAGAGGAATATTTGTTGATGGAGAAATGCCAGATGTAAGTGTTCTCTCTTATAGAAGCAGAAAAAAGAGTAAGGTTAATCACCAAAAGGGATGTCTGTGAAAGGAAGGGTGAGGCACAGGAGAGCATCACAAATGTTGCTAACAGTAATTTTTGAGGATGCTTTTCAAAGTTGATACAGACACCAAAAAACTCAGGGTGGACTCTGGTCCAGTGTTCATAGGAAATAGCATTCTCATGTAATCAGAGATTTAAAAAAGCATGAGTTTAATATTATAATTACATAAAACTTAAAATGTGTATTTTACTCATATTGATCACATATATAAAATAGATATTTCTTTTTTAATTATTTTATTGATTACACTATTACAGTTGTCCCAATTTTTCTCCTTTGTCCCCCTTCACCCAGCACCCCGTTCCCTCCAGCATCACCCCACCTTAGCTCATGTCCAGGGGTTGTGCATACAGCAGTACATTCTCTGTCCTTTCCATTCCTATACTGTTCTTAACACCCCCTGCCTATTTTGTACCTACCAGTTATGCTTCTAAATTCCTGCCCTTTTATCCCACTTGCCCCCTTCCCCTCCCAGCTGATAACTCTCCGTATCTATGATTCTGTTCCTGTTCTAGTTGTTTGCTTAATTTGCTGTTTTTAGATTCAGTTAATAGTCGTGAATTTGATGCCATTTTAATGTTCATAATTTTGATTTTCTTTTTTTTAAATAGTCCCTTTAACATTTCATGTAATAAGGGCTAGGTGATGATGAACTCCTTTAGCTTTACCTTGTCTGGAAAGCACTTTATCTGCCCTTCCATTCTAAATGACAGCTTTGCTGGATAGAGTAAGCCAGGTTGTACCTTGTTTTTCATCACTTTGAATACTTCTGGCCAGTCCCTTCTTGCTTGCAAAGTTTCTTTTGAGAAATCAGCTGATAGTCTTATGAGATCTCTTTTGTAGGTAACTCTCTCCTTTTCTTTTGCTGCTTTTAAGATTCTCTCTTTATCTTTAACCTTTGGCATTTTAATCATGATGTGTTTTGGTGTGGTCCTCTTTGGGTCCAACTTGTTTAGGTTTCTGCTTCCTGGACTTGTACGTCTATTTCCTTCACCAAATTCTTTCATTATTTTTTCAAATAAGTTTTCGATTTCTTGCTCTTCCTCTTCTCCTTCTGACATCCCTGTGATTCAGTTGTTGGTACATTTGGAGATGTCCAGAGGGCCCTTATACTATCCTCGTTCTTTTGAATTCTTATTTCTTCTTGCTGTTCTGGTAGAATGCTTATTTCTTCCTTATGTTCCAAATTGTTGATTTGAATCCTGGCTTCCTCACCTCCACTGGTGGTTCTCTGTAGATTTTTCTTTATTTTACTTAGTGTAACCTTCATTTCTTCCTTTATGTTGTTGCTGTATTCAATGAGTTCTTTGAGCATGCTGATCACCAGTGTTTTTTTAAAAGATTTTATTTATTTATTTTTAGAGAGGGAAGGGAGGGATGGAGAGAGAGAGAAACATCAATGTGCGGTTGCTGGGGGCCACAGCCTGCAACCTAGGCATGTGCCCTGACTGGGAATCGAACCTGCAATGCCTGGTTTGCAGCCCGCGCTCAATCCACTGAACTACGCCAGCCAGGGCGATCACCAGTGTTTTGAACTCTGCATCTGATAGGTTGGTTATCTCTGTATGTATCATTTATTTCTTTTACTGGAGTTTTGTTCTATCCTTTCATTTGGGCCGTGTTTTTTTGTCTCCTTTATCAGGCATCCTCCCTGTGTGTGTTTCTGTGTATTAGGTAGAGCTAGTTTGACTCCCTGTCTTAGTAACATGGCCTATTGTAGAAAAAGCACCTGTAAATTATGTGAGGCGGAGCCTTAGGTAATGACCAGGGTGGGGGCAACCCACTTCACTTTGTGGCACTATGTGGGGGGAGGGCTCGGAGAAGAGACAATTCTGCTTCCTGGCTTCTGGAGGTTTACAGAACACTTGCCCCATTTCCAGTCACTTCACCCACTTCCAGTATGCAACTGACACCCTTCCAGCTGTTGCCCTGGTGGTGAATCCCAGCATGGGTGGGTTTGCATACATTCTAAGTCCATGCCGGCCCTTTAAATGGAGTCTCCTAAAAATCTAGCAGTTTCTTCCACTGCCCCAACCCCCATTGGTGTTTACAACCAGAAGTTACGGGGATTTATCTTTCCAACACTGGAACCTTGGGCTGTGCACTCTAGTCGGGGACTGGGATTGCTCACTCCCAGGGTATTCCTCCCAAGTTTTATCCACCACACGTGATAGAGACCACTGCCGCCTCTCCACACTGCACTGCGTCTCTATGACACTGCCCCTCCTACCCTTCTGGATAAATGGTGGTTTCTTTAAATCCATGGTCATCAGACTTCCATACAGCTCAATATTCTGATGGTGCTGGGTGTTATTTGTTTTGAAATCTGGTTGTAATTCTTTCTGTGGGTGCCCTAGGAGGCAAAGTGTGGCTATGTATGCCTCCATCTTGACCAGAAGTCCATAATAGATATTTCAGTTACATTAATTGTCTACAATTGGCAAAAAAAAATAACATTGTCACACATGAATAGAATTATCATAATCCCTTCCTGATCCTTTTTGTTGGAATATTAATGTGTGTGAACTTATTTCTTATATGTTATTTTGATAACCTTGAAAATAGTTCAGCTTTCATATTTTTGACTTGCAACCCACTCTTGTCAAGGTTCCTAAAAAAAAACTTGGGTCTAAAATTGGAAGAGTTAAAGTTAGAAAACACATGTCAGAACAGGATAGGAAGTGTGTATCACAACTTTGTGTTTATTAACTAAATGAGCATGGTCATGTTTTCTAGTATCTCTAGCCTCAACTTGCTCATATGTAAAATGGAGCTAAAAAGAATTTAGTGAGATAAAGTACTAAGCTCATAATAAGCACTGAACTAATGGTAGCTGTTAGTGGTAGTGATATTCAGTGGGAAAGCAATGTAAGTAAACAGACCTTGGTAGTACCTGACTTCCATTTGCCTGTCTTCTTGCCTCCTGTCCCCCAACCTGGGGGCCTTTAAAGAACATACACATGTGTTCTGTTTCTTTGCCCCTGACTCTAAGAGAACACATTACTTGTCCCAAAGTACCCAAGGGCTATGGACGACCAGACCAGCCATACTGTCAAGACTCTGATGGAAACAGAAGAAAGCAGAGTATCAAGCTGGTCTCTGACAAACCAGGCTTGGACCTCTGGGAGGGAGAGGAAAGGCTGGGTGTGGAAGCCAGGTCTGACAAAATCTGGGCACATTCCTCTTCGTCTTGATAGTGCTCACACAATCTAATCTTAAAGTATAAAATGGCAAATCCATTGAGTTTTAGACTGACAAGGGGTAGTGAGGAGAGACAGACAGTCCTAGATACCTGAAAAGGATTAGAGATGAGTATTAAATGAAAACAGCTTCAGTTTAAAACAATTAGGAGAGTGTTATTGCCAAATTGTAAGCCCTTTCTCTCCTCAACTTATATTGTCCCTGTGCTTTTTCTACATTCTTTCTCAATATGGGAAGGCTCTGAAGTCTGATTTTCACCTCTTACTAGCTTTGCAAGCCACTTCCTCATCTAAGAAATGTACATAATAGTTAAATACACAAAACAGTGGGTAACTTGGATGAGAAACTATATGTGACATGCCAACCACATAGTAAGGACTCAGTTAAGGTCAGTTGCCTTGTTCTGTCTTGTCCAAAGTACTCAGACAGACTGATACTCATGTTTCCACAGAGTGGTGGGGTGGAGACTTTCTTTGTGTTTCCTGGAGTGAAAACGAACAGGCATCATTATCACATACATTGTCTTTGGACCAAACTGGTAAGGGAAGAGGGGAGAGATGATGTAGTGTCGAGGAAGCAAAGGTGGATAGTAGCTTAACAAACCTGAGTGACTTTTTCCATACTTTCTCATGACTAGTTGCCTGTTTTCCCATCACTTCTCACCAAGCCCTATTTTTTCCTGAGAACAACTGGTTTCAGTGAACTCCTCCCCTCCAGTTTCCACCCCAGAGTGCAGTGATCAGAGATGAAAAGTCATGAAAGCATCTACCACTCCATCATCGCCAGGAGGGTGCATGCATCCTGAATGAAACAAGCCTAAGAAGGGGTAGATTGGGATCGCCTCCTCCTCCATGTGTCTCTGTGCACGTATGCACACCATCATGCAGCCCTGTGTCTGCCTTTGCCCTCTGAGCTGATTTTGTTCTAGAACACAGAGGTTCCATGTTCATCTTTATTCTCTGGCAACTGAAACTTATTGGGTGTTTCAATCTTGTTTGTTTATTTGTTTGTTTGTTTGTTTGTTTGGAGTAAGGAAAGGTTTATTGATCAAGAAGGTGCCAACTGAGAATTGGGAGCCCTAGTGGTACTTCAACTCCATCTTAAGAAAGCACAGAGTTCAGTCTTCTTTTATGCCAAGGGAAGGGGAAATGGGAGTGCCAAGAGGTGATTGACTACCTCAGACATCTGAGTGCTGCCTGTCAGAGTCTGAGGAAGATTGTGCTGGTTGCAGGGAGTCTGGTCTCAGTCGCAATGTTCCTGCAAATCTTTGATAAACAACCCTTACTTCCATTATCTCCTCAAGCCACAAGCAGAATCCCTCTAACGGTTAGCATTCTATTGGCAAGTCTAAGCCTGAAGGCCATGGGAACAACTCAGGCTTGGAGTCAAAGAGGTCAAGCATTTTACTCTGTTATATTTACCCTCTTTTTGTCATTTATTCCTCAGTACTGAGGGAAATAGGGCAACCAGATCCAGGTTCAATTAAGTGGGAATATTAGCTTTCAAGGTGGAATCAGATCTGCTTGCCCATTGTGCCCCATTTATCCAGCTTGTACAATCTTACATGTCCACCTCTTTCGTGATGGGCTCCTAACCTTAGAAGGAGCATTCTGAGGGTTCAATTTAGACATAGAATAAAGAGTAACTTTTATTATTATGCCCCCCAAGACCCAAACCATGAGTTGGCCACTGCACAAACACTTCCCTGTTCAGCTGACAGGTAACGTAAAGCAATCCTGTTGTTTAAAGACCCACGTGTCAAGGCCTCTGCGGTGGTCTGTCTGAGTCATAGAGCTGGGGCAGTAGAACAGGCCAAACAGCTGACTAATAAGTGTTAAATTGTTTAAGATGTAGTTAGCACCAGGTGCTCAGGTAAGTCGTCTGTGAGGCTTACACCACATTGGCCACTGAGATTGTTTAAGCATGAACTGTTGTGGCAATTTCTTTGAAATTTATGTTATGTAAAACCAAAACTCAAAAGATAATGGACAGCACTAGAATCTAATATCCACAAAGGTGTATTATAGATCCTATTGAAACATAATTTTCTCTATAGTCACACCCACATTTACCAAACATATCCAAATGGAGGTCAATTTATCTGCAAAATTAATCAAATCTCAATAACTTGGCCTGATTATTTGTATAAGACCAGCAAAAATAATAATTAACCACATAGGACCCTTTAAATCTGTTCTGCTGGGATTTTCCTCAGGAATCTTTAGATTGAACTTGAAAAAGAAGGATTTTATTTATTTATTTTTAGAGAGAGGTGAAGGAGGGAGAAAGAGAGGGAGAGGAACATCGACGTGAGAGACCAGCCACCTCTCACATGTGCCCCTACCAGGAATGGAATCCCCAACACAGCATGTGCCCTAACCAGGAATCGAACCAGCAACCTTTTACTTTGCCTGACCAACTGGATGACACAGTTGGACGACACTGGACCAACTGAGCCACACAAGTCAGGGCTCAGATTAAATTTTAAATAGCCTCTCGAGTTCTGGCCAAGATGGAGGCGTAGGCAGTCGCATTGTGCCTCCTCGAGCAATCAAAACTAAGGACAACAAAATTTGAGAAACAAAAATACAACCAGAACAGAGAGAAATTAATTGAACAGAAGTCGGGCTCCAGTACATCCAGACCGGTAAGGAGCGGCGGAGTCGGAGGCCTGCGGAGAGGGGTCGAGGGGTCCCGGCGGGAGGAGGCGCTGGCTGGCAGGCGCGGGCGCGTGGGGCGCAGACGGCAGCGGATGGACCGGTGGCGGACCCTGGGCGCGGGGGGCGACTGGCAGACCCAGTGAGGGACGCAAGGCAGATGTCTATCCGCAGCCACACATTCGCACGCAAACTAAGCGAAAACGGCAGCACCGCCGCGCTTTAAAGCTTAAGAGCCCCGTCTGGGAGCTGAGGCCGGGAGACTCGCTCAGCCTCACAGGAAACTTCTCGGGGAAGCCCACAGAGTCCGAGAAAGTGCACCAGCCCACCGCCCGGGAGCCAGCACAGGAAGGGCCCAGTTTGCTTGTGGGAGGCCGTGGAGGGGACAGAAGTCCTAGAGAGAGCGGAGCAGGTGCCATTGTTCCCTCTCAGACCCCGCCCCCACATACAACGTCACAACCCAGCCACTGGGGGGCCCCGCCCTGTGAACACCTAAGGCTCCGCCGCCCTTACGAAACAGCCGCAACCAAACCAAAGGAAAATAAAAAAGATGGCTCAAACAGATTTGAAAGCCCCAGAACCAATTTTTTTAAGTGACCAAGAGATAGCCGAACTATCAGATGCACAGTTCAAAGCACTGGTGATCAGGAAACTCACAGAATTGGTTGACTTTGGACATAAATTAGATGAACAAATGCAGGCTACGATAATAGAAATGAAGGAAAACGCACAGGGAACCAATAGTGAGGGGAAGAAAACTGGGACTCAAATCAATGGAGTGGACCAGAAGGAAGAAAGGAACAACCAAACAGAAAAGAATGAAGAAACAAGAATTTAAAAAAATGAGGAGAGGCTTAGGGACCTCCAGGACACCTCTAAACGTGCCAACATCCAAATTATAGGGGTACCAGAAGGGGAAGAGGAAGAGCAACAAATTGAGAACTTATTTAAACAGATATTAAAGGAAAACTTCCCCATTCTGGCAAGGGAAATAGACTTTCAGGAAGTCCAGGAAGCTCAGAGAGTCCCAAAGAGGTTGGACCCAAGGAGGACCACGCCAAGGCACATCATAATTACATTAGCCAAGGTGAAAATGAAGGAGAGAATCCTAGAAGCAGCAAGAGACAAGGAGACAGTAAC